>CABFPE010000496.1:171521-183385 GCA_900660155.1 Hofstenia miamia
ATATATGTATATATATATATATACAGGGTGACAACAAAGTCCTGCCACACAATTTATATTTAACAACAATCATGCTTGCTGCCAATGTAATGAGCATTAATTGACTGTAATTACTGCTGATAATTGCTACCGTTAAAGTTACTACTGTTGATTGGCTGTTGTTGCTTTGCACCAACGTGGAAGTGCTCCCTCTGCCATCCACAAATCTACAGGTATCCCTTCGAGAACAATCTATAACTTCATCAACAGGTTCCGAGAGACAGGTGCCACTTCTGACCGCCCTAGATCTGGTAGGCCAAGGTCTGTGACGACCCGCAAACTGAAGGAGGTAATTCGTTACGAATCAGGCAAAAACCAGAGAGTTCAGCCAGGAAAATTGCAGAAACTATTGGAGTTAATCTTGAAAGTCTGCGCAAAGTGTTGAGAGAGTATCTCCACTTGATTCCTTTTTAGCTGCAATTTGGTCATCGGTTAAATGACAAAGTGAAAGCCACAAAACTGCAATGGGTCAAGTTGCTGCAACAGCGCTTCTCTGTAGACAACAATCATTGCTCAATTCTTTTCTCCAATGAGAAGATAGTCACCATGGAGCCCCAATTCAACAAACAAAACAACTGCATATTGTAGAAGGCTTGACTTGTGGTAGAAGCACGTGCAACACTCAGCAAGCATTCAATTTTTAGAAATATTAAAACAACCAATGAAACTACTAATTATTATGTACTTCTATCTGTTGAGAAAACAAGAGCATGTTCATTCCATAGGTAACAAGTATTCAGAGAACAAGTAAATTCCACACTTCTTCTTACAGAATCAGGGCTCTGGCTAAAGTGATGAGCCATTTCCAACACCACATTCTCAGCTCATTTTAGACTAGGGAAAATACAACAATTTCAGCAACATGCAAACCGCGCTTCCTAACCATACTCATCCTTATACCTAATACCTACTATCACTTAGACTAAAGGACCTTAACTGTCTGACCATTTAAAGCTTCAGGTTATCTTACCTTTCGCTCAAAGTGATATCCTAGGCGTCAATCATACTTATCAAATACATAATAAAAATAAATATAATAAAAGATAATAAATAGGCAATTTGTAAAAAGTCTATTATCCAAAAAATGCTAAAACAAAAGGTTAATCAAATCTACAGTTGGGGAAATTTATAATAGCAAAAGCAAAAACAACTATAAGCTAGGGTAGCAAAACTTAAGTAGCGTGCACACTTACAACTTTGAGCGCAACCCATCTTGATTTAATGAGGGGCACACGAAAAGTTGTAAGTGTGTACGCTATTTCAACTTTGTTGTGAACTTTTAATTCAATAATCTATTTCTGAGGAGTGCACAATTTAAATTTTGTAACAAACTACTTTTCTTTAATGAAAATATAATTACAAATGAAGAAAATTATTGTAATTAATTAACAGATGATATAATTATTATTTTATAATAACAATTTTAAAATTAGTGTTATAAATTATTATAAAATATTTTTTACTTTAGCATCCCATAATCTTCCTGTGTTTCAATAATTTCTAATATTCATTTATTCTTAAATACAGGGTTTGACGCATAGTTTGAATTACTTATTTTTTACTTTTCGAATATAGTAAGAATCAGGGGTGCNGCCATTATGTAAAATATGGTAAATGACGGTAACGAAATATACGTAGAACACATGTGGTAATACGTAATGCCAATTAAATGTAGTGATTTCTAATATTTAATAACATAAATAACAAATTACATGCTGCAATTAAAAGACAACCATTTTTCTGTAATATAAAATTGTAATGATATCACAAGGAAAAGCAAATCATTATGTCGTAGAAAGATTTTGAAACATTCAAAACAAATTTTAAATAAACTAAAAAACCAATTATTTTTTGTTTGTCTTCGAATACAACGTGTTTGTTATCCGCAGCCATTATAAATTTTGAAACAAATTAATCGTCAGCATTTGTTTGCAATCCACTATTACAAATTGAAATAGGAAACAACTTCATCTTTAGTATTTATTTACAATCTGCTGAAACTGCTTACTAAACTTTCAAAAATTGTTATCTTATCAAAATGTTTTTTGGGTTCAAAATATTTGTGAAATGAATATTTATACCCATTCAATTATAATAAATGTAAGATATGTGACACTATAAATTTAACAATTTTAATTAAATCAGTTATAAATTCTGTGTATGTAACAATAAATTTATGGATTTCCATTATGGCCATATTTTTAAGTTTACCATTCATAATGTCCATAATTTTTTTTCTACCATATCATTATGGTATCCATAATATGGTACATAATGGGATGGTACAGTAATATAATTGGCACCCTCTGGTAAGAATGTGGATGCATGATAAAGAGGTTGAATTAATTNCTTTTCTTTAATGAAAATATAATTACAAATGAAGAAAATTATTGTAATTAATTAACAGATGATATAATTATTATTTTATAATAACAATTTTAAAATTAGTGTTATAAATTATTATAAAATATTTTTTACTTTAGCATCCCATAATCTTCCTGTGTTTCAATAATTTCTAATATTCATTTATTCTTAAATACAGGGTTTGACGCATAGTTTGAATTACTTATTTTTTACTTTTCGAATATAGTAAGAATCAGGGGTGCTGTTTATGGTATGGACATATATGGAAGGGCGAAATTTTTTAGCCATCCATAATGGTCATTATATAAAATATGGTGAATGACAATTACGAAATATATGTAGAACACATGTGGTAATACGTAATGCGAATTAAATGCAGTGATTTCAAATATTTAATAAGATAAATAACAAATTGCAAGCTGCAATTAAAAGACAACCATCTTACTGTAATATAAAATTGTCGCAGAAAGATTTTGAAACATTCAAAACAAATTTTAAAATAAACTAAAAAACAAATTATTTTTTGGTTGTTTTCGAATACAACATGTTTGTTATCCGCTACCATTATAAATTTTGAAGCAAATTAATCGTCAGTATTTGTTTGCAATCTACTATTACCAATAGGAAACAACTTCATCTTTAGTATTTGTTTACAATCTGCTGAAACTGCTTATTAAACTTTTAAAAATTGTTATCTTATTTGGGTTCAAAATATTTGTAAAATGAATATTTATACCCATTCAATTATAATAAATGTAAGATATGTGACACTATAAATTTAACAATTTTAATTAAATCAGTTATAAATTCTGTGTATGTAACAATAAATTTATGGATTTCCATTATGGCAATATTTTTAAGTTTACCATCCATAATGTCCATAATTTTTTTTCTACCATATCATTATGGTATCCATAATATGGTACATAATGGGATGGTACAGTAATATAATTGGCACCCTCTGGTAAGAATGTGGATGCATGATAAAGAGGTTGAATTAATTCAATTAATAGAAGGCAAACCCTGTCTATGGAACATAGAGTGTCCTGAGTATAAGCACTCAAACTTAAAACAAATTGCCAGAGAGGAGATTGCAGACATCCTTCAAGTATCAGGTAAGATTTAATCTATATGAACTGTACCTCATTGTATATAATCATCATGTCAATTCCTTTAAATTCGTTATCATTCTATATCATCAGCATATTCAATTTTGAAACATATCTCACTTCAAATTTCAATCAAAGTTTTTAAACATCAAAATTTCTTTAGTTTAAATTTTCAAATAGTAATAACTTGCTAATAACATACAATTAATGTGGTTTAGACAAATATTAATCAATTTTTTAAAATCGTTTATACTGCAAATGTTATAAAAAGTACAAGGTGTTTTCAAAACTATGTCTTTTTCCTTCAGACTGCTTCATTGTATGGGTTGTAATGTAATTTACTGATAAATTTAATTAATAAAAATTGCAATACATATAATTCAACTAAAAAGTTGTGCGCAAAGTTGTAAGTGTGTACGCAAAATATTTTTGTTGTGAACTTTATAATTACCCGAAAAGTTGCGCGCAAAGTTGGAAGTGTGTACGCAAAATATTTTTGCTGTGAACTTTATAATTACCCAAAAAGTTGTGCGCAAAATTGTAGGTGTGCACGCTACTTTAAATTAACAGAATTCACACTTTCTGCGTATTTACAAATAGTAGCAAACAATAAACTCACTTATTATCAGATAGTGAGTAATAGCAGAACAAATTAACAAATGATACTGCGATGTCTGATTTTTAAATTATGGATTCCTCATACAAGCGACCAATCAAAATACAAAGGGATATTAAATCATTAGTTGTACAATGACTATTATCAAATATTATTAAATTGACACAAATTGTCATTTTCAAAATCTGATGCAAATATACTACACGCCCACCCAGCTCAGACTGGGATCCATGATACGTATGTCAGCGTCTTCTTCTAGAAGTTTTTGAGTTTGAGTGATAGTATCAGCTGCATTGGTATCATTCAATGAAATTGTAGATAGCACCATGTTAGAACAAAGTAATGAACAAATAGCCTCTAGTTCAGTTGTAGAGCAATTCTTGAAAGCAATATTCTTGGTGTGCAGGAATCTATGAGATATCACATGAGATTGACGAAATAAGTTTATTTTTTCATTAAAAATAGATGAAAACTTCCGATAGAGTTGTAATCCTTTAATTGCAATCATGAGAGTGAATTTAGCATCGAAATTGGAATTGTGTGCTAGCACTGTATCAATGTCGGACTTGGGATATAGTTCCTGAAAAGTTGTTACTAAATTAAGAGTTTCTTTTATCTCTTTAAAAAACATTGAAATGTTGTTATTGACATCTTCTTCCATAATTTCGCTTAAGGTAGTTTTTCCAGAGCATAACATATCTTTTATTTCATTTTGGTAGGCTACATTATAGAATTTCAAGTTTTCTTATTTAAGATTTGTCCAGAGAATGTACATACCACCAGAGAATAATGTGATTGTGGGAGCCGACATTTTTTAGATTGCCTGTTTTATTTGTGATAGTTGTTTATTATTGGGTTTTCCATTACGTAGCAGTTGAATGAGTGTGTGTAAGGAATTGACGTACAGTCTTTTGTTTTTTCTGTGTTGCTTAATGTTTTCTACTGCAGATTTGTATTTTTCCGTCTTAATGTAATTGTTTAGAGTAATTAGGTTGTTGTGGTAGTTATCATTGTCAAGACGTTTAACACCATTGCTAATTGTTTTCAGACATTTCCAGGCGTGCATTATTGCAGGTAGTTTCAATGCTGAAGGTGGTGTGCATAAATAGTTTTCTGTGGATATATTTTTGAATAATGTGTCTTCAGTAAATGCTGTTGTATTCAACCAAGGAAATCCATATGTGACAGGGAAGTTATGTTGTTCTTTGTCTATAGACAACCAAAATTCATTATGGAGTCCAACTTCTCATAGTTGAAGTTGTGTTGATTTGGGAATAAAGAATTTAGCTGGTGTACATTCAACATCAAGACCTAATAGTTGAAGAGGTTGTAGGAGAATATCTATTTCTTCAGTGGTAAACATTTCTATAGCAAAGTATGTTTTTAAGTTCTCAGTGTCACACTCTTTTATAGTACCATACTGGTGGGGAACGCCAATTTCTTTTTGTTGAGATGGGGTAGGTATCTTTATGATGAGGAATTTTTCATCTACTACTGATATCAATTCTTGTAAATGGTCGGGAGTTCTTATACCAAGTTTTTCTAGGTTTGACTGTTTCAATTTCATTTTGTAATTGTGGTGATAAGGTGATTGTACTATCTCTTAAGAGAATTTTGTTCTTGTTCTAATTCTATAGGACTTAAGGGCACTTTTTCAGTGACAATGAAATTAGACAAAACCCCATTTTGTAAAAGCGATTTATTGAAATAGGCGACTTTTTGATATTTGCAAGTGACATCGTGTTTTTGAAGCCATTTGTACAGTAAATCCTTGCGATTATCAGCAAGTTTTTGTTTATAAAGTTGTCATATGGTTTTCGAGTTTTTCTGTTTTCTATTGAAAAGGGGAAGTAAATCTCCAAGAAGAGTTGGATATCTAGTTTCACTTGTTGCGCCCCAAAAATACTTGTAAACATGATACAAAAAAGTGTCCTTGTAGTCAATACTGAGCTTAAAACATAGTATTGTTGTGGGAATTATTGCAGTGATATGATATTGACAGAGTAATCTTGTGACGTATTTTTCATATTTGTAAAATATCTTTGCATCAGCTTTTAGAGGACATGCTGCAATTGATATACCACTTAATACCCAATTTTTTGCTTTCATAGAAATAGGGGAGATTGCTATTTCAAAATTGGTAGGTTTGGACATGTTTTGTCATAGTTTTTTATCGATGGGTAAAGATAGAGTTTCAAACTTCGTTAAAAATATTGACAATAGCCAAATGGCTGCTTCGCCATTGAAGAAAGGAGCTTTTCTTCTGAGAATAAAGTTTTACTGAAATTGCTTTTATCTCTTAAGTTGAACAATATCTGCATATTGGATATTGCTGATTCTACAGAAGAGTGGTAGCTTAATGACAGGGCTTTAATTTCAATATCTGGCCATGTTTCATCTTTTAACTTCTCATCTTTAATGTCAATGTGAACGATTTCATTAGGTTTTTCAGCAATAATTTTTTGAAGTTCTGTACATTGTTCCAGAAAATTTTTTTTATTAGTTTTAGCAAACAAATTTTACATTTATCATTGACATCATAAACCACTTTTCACAAATTAGTTACTATAAAACGTGTATTTACAGCTTTTTCTGTTTGCAGAATGCCCAAATGACTGTTTTCGTGAATTTTTTGTATTAGATCAGGTTAATAATATTCGGGAATAGCAATAATGTGATTGTTTCTAGATTTAGCGAACAGTAAACCTTGAGATGTGAGTTGCCATTTGTACTTATTATAATAGCGAGAAGCTATAGGATCTAAAATCATGTCGAGCATTATAACTTTTTTGATAATTTGTTTTAAAAGTCTATCAGCAAATTGTTTTTCAGCGATTTCTTTTTTGGAAATTTCTTCTTTAATAGTAATGCTTAAGGTAGGTTTGCCTTGTCTATTGACGTTAATGTCAGGTAAGTTTTCATATTCATTTTTTGAAATAAAAGAGAATTTAACTTTCTCATCAGGAGTTTTTTGTAAATCCCTTTGGTATTGTGGTAGAGCTGTTAATAAATCTGCATTAGCATGTAAACTTCCTTTGCGTTGTTGAATAGTGATATTAAAGTCATTCAATTGTTCTATCGAATATGCAACAATATCGGATTTATCACCAGAGAATTTTCTCACCAATGAGGAAAAATCGGAATTTTTTACTGCTTCAATTAGTGCTAGCATTTCTAACTTAGTGCTTCCATAATTTAATTCGGAACTTTTTAATTTTCGGATGAAAAATTGAATAAATAATTCTTTACCATCGATATTTTGACTAAAGACAAGCTCCAATAGCTATACTACTAGAATCTCAATCAGCAATGAATTCATGGTAGAAATCAGGAAAATTTAATGATGGTAGTTTTTTGAATTAATTCTTAAGTAAATCAAATTCTGCCTGATGTTTCCATTGCCATTGAAACTCATTTTTAGATTTCAATAAATTTGACATATTAATGATCTTTTTAGCTATAAAATTTTGATAGTAATTGAAAAATCCGAGTATACGTTGAACATCTTTGCGATTTTTTGAACATCGTTTCAACCTTTAAAGTAATCGTTTTGTGTTCAATTTTTCTGCCAAGAAATACTGTGGAGTGTCTAGCTAAATTGCATTTGTTGCCATTAATTTCTAAACCACTTTTATCAGAATTTTGAGAACTTGTTCTAGTTTTTCTAAATGTTCTTGAAATGACATTGAAGATATTAAAATATCATCTATGTAAGCAGCAATACTATCGTCTAATTTATTGTTTCCGTTCATGAGGACTTTGATTACGTAACATTGCAACGTGAC
This sequence comes from Hofstenia miamia, assembly GCA_900660155.1. Taxonomy (NCBI): domain Eukaryota; kingdom Metazoa; phylum Xenacoelomorpha; order Acoela; family Hofsteniidae; genus Hofstenia; species Hofstenia miamia. The sequence goes on from CABFPE010000496.1 coordinate 179,435, forward strand.
AGGTGCATTTGATAAACCAAACGCCTTGTACAACCATTCAAATAAACCGTAAGACGTAATGAAAGCTGTTTTTTTGATATTGTCAGGGTGCATAGGAAATTGCCAATAGGCTTTGCATAAATCAAGACTTGAAAATATTTTGAATTTACTGGCATTGTAAAGAATGTCATCTATACGTGGCAAAGGATAAGCATGCTTGATGGTAATGTCATTGAGTTTTCGGAAATCAATACATAATCGTGTTTTGTTTCCTTGTGTTACGAAAACTGTAGGTGACGCATAGGCAACTATACCTTTTACGTATAATGCCGTTATTTAATAATTCTGTAATTGTCTTTAAATATTCTTCCTTGTGGTGTTCTGGAACACGACGGACTTGCTGGCGAATTGGTTTGTTAGAAGTCGTTTTGATGTGATGGAATTCACCAACTGCTTGGCCAACACTAATGCTACTGAAGTTAAAGGCTTCATGGTATTTTGTAAGCAACCTATTTAAGTCTTTGATTTGGTTAGAAGTTAAATGTGGATGTTAATCAGAATCAACTTTTGGTATTGTAATATCTTCTTGTGATTTTGTAGTTGCATTGTTTATTAATAAACAGTTGCGGTTTTTCTTGATGTGTGCATAAACTGGAAAAGCAAATATTTTCAACTGTTGAGGTTGTAAATTAATAACTCTGTCAGTTTTGTTTAATAGAGCTGTAATGAGACATCCTTTATTTATGTATGAAATCATAGATATATATATATATAGATATATATATATATAGTAGTTAATTTTTTCTCATTGTATCCAGTATAATGAGAAATCATATAATCACCGTTTATAGAACTATCCGTTTTTGCTTTTGTCATTTTCCAATGATAAGGTTCGATTTTTAGAACTTCTTCTAATTGAAATTGAATAGAATCGGGATCTTTAACAAATAAATTTTTTCCAATTGAGTAATTATTGTTAATTTTGATGGTATTGTCTTCAAAATTTATAATGCAATCGTTATCTTCTAAGAAGTCACGTCCCAGTATAAATTGGTATGGCAATTGGAAGTTCATAGTAACAACTACAATGAAATTTTGTTTGAAGATTTTACATTTAATCGAAATTTTCACGTTTTTAATGTATCCTTTAGTATTCAAGTAATCACCACTGGCAGAAATTTTCTTTTGTTAAATCTTTACAAGTTATACTGATAGAATTTGTGCAGGTATCAGCTATGACAGACTGTGCAGCTCCTATATCAATTATTGCTTCAATAATTATACCGTTCACAGTGACTGGAATAGACTTCTTATCTGTCAAATTAGTTGAGATAAGTATCTCTTCTGCTCGGTCTGGAGTCGGTGCTCTCACTTGTTTAAAGAATCAGTATCAGTAGTAATAATTTCCTTATCGTCATCTGTATCAGTATAGAAGCCTTCATTATCTTCGAAAATGTTAATCTTTAGTGTACATTGAGAATGTAAGTGTCCTTTACATCCACAGAGGAAACAACTTATTTTGTCACTATTAACTTCAAGAGATTTGGAATTGGTAGATTGTTTTCGATTTGAATCAGATATCGGTTAAGATATGGGCTAAGAGAGGCTATTTTGATAACTGCACATTATTTCGTGAATGTTATATGTGCGTGAAAATATTCTGGAAATCATATCAATATTCTGTGTTTTCTTTGAGTGGGGTTTCAGGAAACATTTGTGCCAGGAGTTTGTTGTCACTCTTTAAATATATATATATATATATATATATATATATANAAATTCAAATCTCTACAAACATCTCTCCTTTTGCTTAATGACTATATTAAATTAAATGAGCGATCGCAAAAATTTTTGTGTTTAGATAAAAATTCTAATGGCTTTCATCACATATCAATTAAATTGTGGAATAATTTAGATTATGAAACGCGAATAGAAAAAAACTATAAAAATTTTAGAAAAAAATTAAAGCAGTCTCTTCTAATAAAACAATATACATTAGGGGACGGTAATACACTTCATGCATTCGAAACATACATCCAACATTGAGCACCTACACAAACATTCACACAAACATTGATTATATTATTATATATTGTACATATTAATTTGTAGTAATTTATTTGCTTATATTTTATTTTTCTTTTGTCATGTGTTAGTTTGTAGAATTTTGTATACATTAAGCAATAAATTTGCTTTGACTCTCTTATTATTAAAAACAAAAAAATTATCAAATAATCTAAACCTCGGCAAAAATTCTTNTATATATATATATATATATATATATATATATTTAATTTGAAGAGTTCTTATTAAATAATACACTAAAATCTTTTCCTACATACTATATTGATATTATATTCGATGTTTTGGTGAAGAAACTGCACTCAAATAATAAGTGCATTTTGCATGTCACATGTACAACATTGCTCATTCCTCTTATTGCATCTACCTGTCAAGAGCCGTCAACTACTTACAAAACTCAATAATAGGTAAATCTTGATCGCAAATATGATTATCGCAATATTTTAACATCTTTCTATCAAATTCTATCGCATTCATTAATGATCAGATTCAAACTCCTTTTGTTTTTCCTAAATGATCTCATCAAGTTGAAAGACATATTTGCCAATCTACAACCAAACTTTGGAATTCTCTAGAATTTTCAGTAAGGGTGGGAAAAAATTATATACGATTTCATTACACGAAACATTTCTGTCGCGCGATGGCGTACGAAATTTGACTTTGCATTCTATCTTAATACATGGCATAAAAAATATTTTTAGCTCTAATTGGCCTGCATTTTTATTCCGTCACGAAATCTTTCTGCATTTTGAAGCAGTTTGCAGTGTACTGCTGCCTTTCTTCAAAGGAAATGTTTGTTAAATTTTGGGGCAATTTGCATTTTATTCGCCCATATATTTCTTAAGAATGCTACTGTTACACAAACAAAACACCCTAGGAGATCGAAATAAATTGCACTCGTTTCAAGACTTTATATGTGACAACCTCATCCGCATTATATATATTATATAATTTTAATTAGCTTGCAGTGCTAAGTTTTTGAACCATTGTGAAATTCAATAAATTGCTTTTTGACTGTTATTATTTTCATTCAATATATAATTTTTTCACCGAAGACACAAAGAAATCTAATAAGTGATATAGAACTAAAGATAAATAATAAGCCAATAAAGGAAATGGATTCAGTCAGCTATTTAGGAGAGGAGATAGATAATGATTAAAATTTGAAAAATTTCTACTGAATAAGATTCAAAAAATGACTGCAGGCATTAGATATCTTTATCCCTTACGCAATGTAATATCAAGCAATTATCATAAACTACTAATACATGCTTTCTGTTTGTCTCATTTTCAATATTGTTCCTTTCTTTTAACTAATCTAAATTCGAAACATCGTATGCTTCTATCAAAGACATTTAATTGGTGTATAAAAATTCTAAATTTTGCACAAAAGCATGACGAAGCATCAGCATATCGTAATAAATATGAAATATTATCTCCGTTCTATCAAATTCTATCTTATTAAAATTCAAATCTCTACAAACATCTCTCCTTTTGCTTAATGACTATATTAAATTAAATGAGCGATCGCAAAAATTTTTGTGTTTAGATAAAAATTCTAATGGCTTTCATCACATATCAATTAAATTGTGGAATAATTTAGATTATGAAACGCGAATAGAAAAAAACTATAAAAATTTTAGAAAAAAATTAAAGCAGTCTCTTCTAATAAAACAATATACATTAGGGGACGGTAATACACTTCATGCATTCGAAACATACATCCAACATTGAGCACCTACACAAACATTCACACAAACATTGATTATATTATTATATATTGTACATATTAATTTGTAGTAATTTATTTGCTTATATTTTATTTTTCTTTTGTCATGTGTTAGTTTGTAGAATTTTGTATACATTAAGCAATAAATTTGCTTTGACTCT
>CABFPE010000496.1:183874-198325 GCA_900660155.1 Hofstenia miamia
GTATTATTGATGGTGAATTTCCAGACTTACTAAAAAAATCAGAAATAACTCCTATATTTAAAAAGGTGACAACCTAAACGCAAAAAATTATAGACCCATTTGTATTACACATCCTTTTAACAAACTCTTTGAAAAACTGTTGTATGTTCAAATAAACGCATTCCTAAAATCTGAAAACATCCTTTCACACAAACAATTTGGATTTCGCAATGGTCATAGCACCCAAGACGCAATTTTATCTATTACTCACCAAATTTAGTCTAATATATCTCATGATAACTGCAGTAGTGTAGCATTATTAGATTTAAAATTGATTTTTAATTAAACAACTAAATAATTTATAAAAACTTTGTCAAGCGCGCACTAGTAATTTTTAATCTGCTCAAATGTTCATTTTAGACTATTCTAGATTGCGTGCACACTCTATGAAGTATATTAATTACTTTAAATGAATACGCAGTGTTTTGATGAATTATTGAAAAATTTCGAAAAAATGTTTAAGATGGATTAGTAATATGTAATAAAAAAATGCTTTAATTTACTATAAACTCCTACCAGTTTCATTATTTCTTCAATTAAAGGATGTCCATCAATTAATAGATATAATCCATGGAAAATATGATTTAATGAATATTTTAGACTATGTTTCATTTGAATTCAAAAACAATCGAAAAACTAAAAGTTTACTATTTTTTTATAAAGAAAACGAAGAAAAATACTAGTGATCATTGGTACTTTAATAGAATTTACTGCATTGGGAATTATTTAATTCAGAAATACAACTTTGATTTCTTTGGAAATCTAAAAATTAGCAAAAAGAAAATGTACGATATTCTTTATGAATGTTTAGAAAATTCATATGAAAGTAATGGATGTAAACGATTCTTTTTATATTTATGCAGTAACTGCAAAAAATCATTAAATTTTTGTAAATATTAATAATGCTTTTAATAGTTATGTTATTCTATATCATTGTATACTTATCTACAGTTTAATAAAGCCTATATAGTAATAGTTGTAGTAGTAGTAGTAATTAGGCTAAGAATAAGATTATGCAAATACAAATTGTTGAAAAACAAAAAATCTCATTTGGCCTATACAGAAGTTTAAAATTTAATAATAAGGAATGTTAATTTTTGTTTTTCTACAGTCTTGCAAATATGAAAATATATATCTCAGCACCACTTAGAATATATTTAAGATAAATACGCAAGTAAAGAATCGTCAAATTATGAAAAAAGGTACCTCTGAATTTAAGTGCAATTGGAGGATTGGGAGGTAAAGCCAATGAAGGAAATGAAAAAAAATCATTAAGATGATTCATGTATTTCCTACATGCATGTTTTTAAATAAGTAATAAATTTGAATAATGTTACCGCAATACAACATTTACCTGAGGAAATAACACTGTTACGTAAACGTTCTGTAAATATATGTTTGTCAAACACACAAATGTAAGCATCTACCTATCATTTTCTCTATAAATATATATATATATATATATATTAGACCCATCAGATTTAGGTGATCCTCTCCAATTTTTGCAACACCCCTTATTTGGTTTTAATATAAATAAATGCCAACTTCAGAAAGTTGAAATCAATTATCTAATTGGGAACATATTGCGCACTCGAATTTAAATTTCCAAGCGCTATTGAACTTAAAGCTATTAACATTTAAAATCCTGGTTATACACACAAATCAACCTTTTTGAAATTTTAGCACATATGTTTGCTTGCTGCATAAAATTAATTAATTGCATTTGTATCTTTTTTGATACATTGGTGATTTAAGTAAAGAGTTTTGCAAATGTCATTCAACTTAAAAATGGATATTCAAGTGAAATTGATGGATTTATCTTGCAATATAGTTTCAGTAACAGAATTACTTCTGAATTTAAGCAGTGGATTCCTGAAAATGAGGAGGTTCTACTTAAATGGAGGTATGATTATTCATAACACGTTGTTAACTTTAAAGACATTTGTACTTGCACACCAAAATTGAATGAGACTTCTGACGTTGTGTGGAAACAAGAGGTTAAATGGAAAGGAGAGATCACAGAAATTATTGACACCAATGATAATTGCAGTGAAATTGACATTAGTCACAACAATCAATTTGAAATTGATAACAGTCTTTCTGATAGTAAGCAAGACAATTCCAAAGCTTCAAAAAATTCAAGAGCATTTAGAATCTGATTCATTTGGAGACCCTGACAGCAGTGAGGAAGATAGAAATCTTTCAGAAGTTAATTCTGATAATTTTAATGATGAATTTTGTAAATAAATTTGTGAGCAATCAACACTTTATGCCATTCAAATAAATCTGACTATCTCATATACATATTTGCAAAAATGGATCGGATGACTCTTTTTAGCATGTTCTCATCACATCGTTATTGGAGCACTCATTCTAGAATTGAACAAGTAACAAGTACAATGAACAGGAATGAGTATCACCTCATTAAATCAAGTCTGCATTTTGGTAACAATGCTGAAAGTTTAACTGCCGATGTAAGTGATTTTAAATTCAAGCCCAAAATTGATCAGTTCAATAAAGTATTTGGTCAAATGGGTTTGGATGAAATGGGTTTTATTGATGAACAGATACTCCCAACAAAGACACGGACATAAAAATTACGCCAATATAACCCAAAAAGCCCAAGAAATGGGGATTGAAGGTTTTTTACTAACTGGTCCGAGTGGTATTATTCATAAGTGTGAGTTCTATTTGGATTCTAAGCCAACAGCAGCTGGCTCTATTGGTGCAACTGACGATGATGTCCTCAGACTTGTAGAATGTGTTCCAAAGAATCTCATCCATAGCCATTCTTTGACAATTGGTTTCATCAGAATGGGACTTTATTTTTGTCAACTGTGCAGCTTAATCGCCACCTTGGTCTAAAATTTCCATCGGACAATGAAATGAAAAAATAAGTGACCGAGGTTCTATATTACAATCAATTTATATTTATATTAAGTTTAATGTTTTTGTGAAACACTTGAATGTCTTAAGAGAAAATATTATAAATTGTGTTTCAATATTTGCTTTCAGTTCATTATTTGTGAACTATGTTGTTAGATTTTCAATATCATTTTCAGATGTTGATATTGTTTTATTTTTTTATTAGTGACTTTGTTGGCTCAAATCCTGTTGAAACAATCGTCCATGATAATCGTATGCTTTCTACATACGAAGCTGTACTTTGTTCTGTTGCTGTAAAGTTTTATAATTGATTTAGGGGAGGAATAGACACATTTGACTCTTATATATCTTTAACGCACTAAAATCAAATCGACAAAGAAGTTTTATCATTTGGCTGATGTAGCTGTAGTGAACTCATGATTGCTTTATCGTAGAAACTGTCAAGATTGCTTGTTGAAAAAAAGACATGCGTTCGCATTTTACACTAGAAATTAGAAATGCGAATACTCCTTGAAAATATTTTACATCTGATGTTTCAAATGCGAAAATTATGGAATAGAAGAAAATTTTTACAAATAGCACATTCAAAGAGAGATTATCAACATATTTGGAAGTATATGTACCTGCTAGTGTTTTTACTGAATCGAATAATCAAGCAAACAAGAAATTCTTAACCGTTATTTTGACCTATTTTTCTAGTAGAAGTTGGCTTAGAGGCAAAAAGGCGAAAAGCACCTACTGCAGTTTTACCAAGTCAAGAAATTAGAAGAGATTGTTTAGATCACCCTGCCAATTGAAACGTGGTCGCTGCAAAATGACCCGTTTTTCAAGGCAACTAAAGCCATTTTGTGTTAAGTGCAAAGTATACTTAAGCATTGCAAAGAAATACTGATTTTATAGATTTCATACGAAACAAACTTGATTTTTGTAAAAAGAATTTTGAAAAATAGAAAACTGTAGTTTAAAACTTAGTGTTTTTGGAGAAATTTTACTTTTCAAAATTTGGACAGTTAACCATTGTATCATTAAGATACAATTACGCAATATGTGGAATATGTAGAGAAATTTCCAAAAAGTTTCTTTTATAGAATTTTATTGTTCATGTAAATGTGTTTAATTTGGGGTTATATCCTGGCAGAGCTTTCTCGACCCATATATGAACAATTGTAGAAATATAATCCAATTTTGTAAAAAGCTGCTGGAAATTTTGTGTCGAAATTTGATTATTTTTTGATGGAGAAGTTATAGTTTATTTATCACACAGGACTTTCATTTAAATAAAAAATTTTATGCATGTTCTACATAAATTTCCTTTTTTCAGATCATTTGTTTAAATTTTAGAATTTTACATTTTTGTTGCCTCACCTATGACTAAAAATGAAAGCAAATTTGCTAATAATTAAAAAATTTGAATCTCTGAAAAATTTACGAATTAGTATATTTTCACATAAAGTTTATGAATCTTTAGCATCACATATTTAAATTGATTTTTTAAGACATGAGATAATTCGAAATTGAATTTCACAATTTTATGTCATGGTATTTATACATTCAGCTAGAATTAGTTTAACTTCTTCTAAACATTTGCATTTGAAATATTAAAAGATAATTCACAAATTTAGAAGTTTTACTCTATCATTCAGTAGATATTAGTATTTTGATATGTACTTTAAAAATAAACAAATTCTATGCGCTCACTAAAATAGCGGTTATTGACAGAAATTTGAAGGAACAATGAACTTGTAAATACACAATTGGCGCCAATAAAAAGGAAGAAACGCAATTGTCCAAACCATAAACCGCCTCCTTCTAAATAGAATCTTTGAAACTCGATAAATATTCCGGTTGATATCAGATAAACACAGTTGGAACACTAAGCTAAATTTTATATGGCTCTTAACGTTCAAAAACGTAAATGGAAACCAAAATATGTGAATAGTTTTGTTTAGATCGATTCTAAGAAGAACATACAAAAAATCCATAGATAATTTTGAGTGGTTAAAGATTTAGGTAATAGAAAGTGTGAAACGTGAAGCATGAATTTACTGGTAGACAGCGTGGCCCTTAAAGTCGGATGAACAACACCTGTCAAGGATTTCCTCCTCATATTACCATACAGTAAGAGCCGCTTCTCATAACTGTGATACAGACTTGTCAACGAGCCGAGCTTCTAACGAGCCGAGCCGATCCGAGCCGAGCTTGAGCACAGTATTTGATATACAACGAGTCCAAAACGAGCCTATTTTAGGCAAAGCAAGTTTATAGTTCTGCTTGTTAATTTGATTATGGAGATTTTTCTTATTTTTTGCAGTCAGTATGCATTTCCTATAATCATATTTAAGAAATGTTTATAAATAATAAGAAGAGCTATGTAAAAAATTCTTTGAGCCCAATTTTTTTAAAAAAATACCGTGCTAAAGCGAGCCTAATTCAAAGATTTTATGTGGCTAGCCGAGCCACTGTTACCACAGTTAGTAAGGAGTAAGGAGATAATATTTTGTATTTGAGTCGATAGTTGGATACATTGTCAGGTTTTTGAGCAAAATTGAGTGTTTTAAGAGACCAATTGAAGGTTTTAGACAGAAGAATGCGATATTTTAAGTTTATATTTAGAAAGAGAAATGAGCAATATTGAAAGTGTTAAAAGCAGAGAGCATTTATTAATTATTTGTGATGTGTATTTGAAATATTTCTAAGATTATAAAGATAACTAACCCCAGATGCTTTTTTTAATTTTTGACATTAAGAATTGTTCAAAATTTAAATCGTTATCGATTTCAACACCTAAATAGCTAATGGATTCGCTTTGCTTTATTGGTACATGGTTTATATTAAAGTTCAATGTTTTTTGTGAGACTTGAATGTCTTAGGAGAGCATATTATACAAATGGTGTTTTTTTAAAATTTACTTTCAGTTCATTATTTGTGAAATATGTTGTTAGATTTTCAATATCATTTTACAGGTCTTTAGTTGCTTTAAAAGCATTTATATTAGCACTTATAAGACAGGTATCATCTGCATATTGATTATTTTTTTGAAAGAATTTTTAGAATAAGTTGAACAATTTTACATTTTAAGTAGCTTGTTTAATGTTACTGCATTAGTTAATTTAAAATTTATCTAGGGTTTAGTGATGTAACAGCTGTATTAGTTTCATATGCATTTTCTAACAAGACACAAATATGATAACTTAGAAAATATTTCCTATAGATAGCAACCAGGCGGATTATTATCATTACTTGAACAAATATCTGAAATTTACTAAACTGTTGTAAGTAAATGTATAAAAGAGATAATTTTAGTAAAAATATTTACTTGTTGGATTTATACATTACACGAAAATTTCTTGCTACAAAATGTTTCTGTCGCGCGATGGCGTGTGAAAATTGGTCCGCATTTTTATGGCGTTACGAAAATGCAAATTGCCCCAAAATCTAGGAACCATTTCCTTTGAAGAAAGGCAGCTCTACAATGTGTGTTGCGTCAAGATGCAGAAAGATTTCGTGACGGTATAAAAATATAGGCCAATTTAGAGCAATTGCTAAAAATATTTTTGTGCCATGTATTGATAGCACGTGAAATCAATTTTCGTACGCCATCGCGCGACAGAAACATTTCGTGTAATGAAACATAAAACTAACTCAATGTATCCTGACTAGTAACAAACAATGGTAAACATGTAAGCACTTATGTTGCATACCCAAGCATTTACTTGTGACGTCAACGCCAATAGCTGATACAATTTGGTATTTATTAATAATTATGAGACAGATTAATTAAATTGCTTTTGTAAATGCAGAACTAATTTGGATAAAAACCGTGTATAATGCAAACAGTATTGTGAATATATCTATCTCCAAAAAGGTTCCTGATGCACTTACAGGCAATCTGATTTATAAGACATAACCCAATCAATGTTAAGCGTCACTACCACATTCAATGCTGTTTCCCTTTTATGGCACACTTCGTTTTTTATTGATATAGTTTTATCTATCAATCGGCTTAGCAGTCTAAATTTTCCGAAGCTAGCTGACCTAAAATATGACAGCGGCGGCGGCTCAGCCGGCTGCCGCCCAGCTCTATGCTTTACAAACAAAAAGCAAAAGTTGGGTTAGATATTTAATAAATTTTTGTAAATTAATTTATGTATTTACTATTCTTTCAGGACAGCAATCTTATCTTTGGGTTACCTTTATTCTGATTGGTTATTATTTTATGTTTGTAAAACTACTTTCAAATGGTATTATTTATTCATATTGCATTATGTTTTCACCATCTTTGACTATTCTATATCAATTATAGTTTGTTTACATTTATCAGTAGTTGAATTGCTTCGAATCAATTTCATTAAAAAACCATGTCGATATTTTGAGTACCGTTAAATTTTAAAATTCAAGCTTTACTAACATTAGACAACTGCGATTGGATTGCAGCCTGCTACCCAGTGTCAAGAATGGTGTTACTAACAGAACTGGTTCCTGTCTATTGGCTTCTATAAGCAGGGGTGCTAGCAGCGTATGCGGTTAATTGCAACAGTATAATATGTGCTATTAACAGCTATTTAATTTTCTTCAATCAACAAAGAAATTTTATGCTATATTTTGCTGGTTTACTACGTATTCTAAGTGCTCTATGAGTAAATTTAAGTTTGTGCATTATAGTGCACAAATCTCATATGTTATACTACAATAACTTAATTGGAACTAATGGATATCATCACATTGATGTACTCGTAAAGGGGAGAGGTTCTCATGATGTTTATATTGGATCCAATTGGGATTTGTTGATCATCGTGAAAATTGGTACAGAAGTACCACTGAAAGATTAAACTTCGCTTGTTTTAAACTTTTTGTCATTTTTAGCATTTTTTGACTTCAATTTTAGAATAGCATAATTTTAGTTATTTACTTTTTAGTAGTCGTGTGTACAAGTTAAGCTCCTGCTAATCCACCATTTTGAAGATCTACTTTTTCGAATTTGAATCTTACTCTATTAGGTCATTTACTAAAAAACTAAGTTCAAAATGGTAAATTCATTGAATTTCTTTCACCCAAGTTAGATATTTGGAGTTCATTTGTCGGTGTTAGAAACCCGCAACAAATCTGGAAATTCATTTTAAACATTTGAATGATGCATGCCCTTATTTACTGAATAAATTCGGCATTTTGAAATCAGGCAAAACATTGAAAAAATGTTTGTGTTGAAAATTTCTACAGTTAATATTAACTGCAGATAATGCTGTTAATAAGAAATTTCTCACACTTATATTTAGGTTGATCATTATGGATAGAAGCTTGTATATCATTTCTAGTTTTAGAATATTATTTTATAATTGACGATATATATATATGTATGCAAAATTTTTAAGCTGCTATATATTCTGCTTATACAGAAATGAGAGTATAGGCGGAACATTGCTTTATAAGTATATAAGTCCTCTGCTATAATGTGCTGCAAACAAATCCACCTTTCCATTAAATTTTTGTACATGTGTCTTACATGGCATAGATGTAGAGAGTATACCCTCAGCTAGTATCAAGTGTTCAATTTTCGGGATGTCTCCCATTGTTAGCAGACAGGATATTTTAAAATTCATTTGTCTAACAAATTACTAATTTTGTCAGACATCATCCATTAATATTCTATTTCATTAGGTTTTGACATATGGTAATCGATATTTGAGATTGATCTGCTTTTACTGACAGAAAGAAAAGAGTTGGATATGGAAAGCATTGGTTTTTCTTTTGGAATTGTACATAAATATTCACTAGTAACAACTTGTTGCAAATCTTTAAAGCTTATGTTTAGTAAATTGACTTCTTGTTGATTTTCTGCATTCCATCAAAGAAAAATTGAATTTTCTTGATTATACTCTGCATATTGTTGTTTTATTTGCATTGATCAGCACTTTTTAACGTCACTCTTGCAGCATCAATTCTAGTCACTCATTGTGGAGTTTAAAATTGTTGAATCAATTCTCCATCTTTCAAACTTACTCTGTTTGCATGTTTCAAATGTGTCATCATTTCGTTTCTATTTTATTCAGAGTAAATTTTAAGCAGATGCTCATTCTATTCTGTTTCATTAACAGGTGATGAATATTTGTACTATATTAATTACACTTCGTTTTCTTCTTTGTTTGCTTTGTTTATTTCTTTGATTAAGTTGTCAGCTACAAATTATCAAAACTTGGTCTTTGCTAGGACTTAGGTTTCATAACATTATATTCAGAATTTGAATCCTTTCAGCTACTATTGGACATATATTCTTAACTGCTACTTCAGAAAGAAATGGATATCAAGTGCATATTGAGTAGACTTGTGTTTCAATGCCAACTCATAATATGTAGTATTTGAGCTCTTTCCAAAATTCACGGAAGCAAAATTTACTCATAGTTGGTTTTCCAGTTTCAATGCTAGTGCAGTGTTTATCTTGTGGCATCTTTATGCCATTCATAAATTGAAATTTCAATAGGTTTCAGACTGCAGTGTTTTCTATGTGACATTCTTGGTACTTTGCCATATACTACTAAAGCATTGGAATGAAATGTCTGCAATGGTATAATGAGAATCTTTATGTTTTTGTCACTATGTATCATTTTTCTACCACTGAAAGTTATTCCTGCAGTGTTAAAACAAAACTTGGTGGTTTAAAAATTTGTGAACTACAGTAAACACTATATGGCGACGTTCTAAAATTAGAAGAAATTCCTTTCATGTATTTTTGCAGGGGTGCATTTGGAGGCTTGCAGGTTTCAGTGGTCAACATTTGGCATCTTTAACTAGATTTTGTGGACAATATATTGCGGACTTAAACTTCAATTCACCCGAATTGCAAGTTTCTGTGACCTTAAGAGTTAGGGGAATGCAGCAAACCATTAATAGTTTTATTAATTAAGTTACCAGTGGCCTTAATTTGCTTATATTCCTTATTGGTAACAGCAGTTAAATTTCAGCTGTTTTACTAACATAATTATATCATTCAGCAAGGTAATAGTTACAAAGAGTTTAGTGATTGTACAGTGAGTTTCAGCCAAAAATATGATTAATTAAACTTTACTTAATTTAAAATTTATTGGTTCAAGAATGTATTCTACTATTAATAAAGTACTCCACTTCCTTAATATTATATCTGTTTTCTTTACTTCAACAAAAGAATGTCTAAATTCATTGAATTCTCCAGAAGGAAGTAAGACAATCCAACATTAAAATCACATTTATTCTTGTTGCATAGGAACAATTTACTTGTGAAGTTACAATGTGCTTGGCACATTTTTGCCCTAACCATGGTCTCAGTGTAGAATAAAAAAGCAGTTCCGGCTTTATATTCATTTCAAGTACTTTATAATTAATACATGAAAATTGGATGTTGGGTCAAACTTGTTTAGTTTATGAGCACAATATATTCTAACACTTTTGTACTGGGTGGACCAAAATTCCCAATGCAGTGAACTGATCAGTAATATTTTAATCATTTGCATGTAAAACAAACATAGAATCCAAGAATAGAGCAACGAAAAAAGAATTCGAATAATCTCACTATCAACTCTGTTATAATATTTCATTTTGTTAAGTCACTCTTAATGTTTAAACTTAAAATAAATTCATTAACAATTGAATTTGAATTGTTAAGTCAATTTTATTTGATGAATGTGTTAACACAAAGCAAGTCAGCCTGATTATGACTAATTTAAGAAAATATCCGTAAGAACCTGGCGAAGGATCCAACTGTGTTTTGACTCTGATAACGCTCATATTGATCCTCTTGATTTTTAATATGCCTAATCAGTAGTTTAACCTGGATAATAATAAGAATGACCTATCCATTTAAATTAAATTGTTTATTAATTTATTTTAAATTTAAATATTACAAGTGACTTAAAAAATGAAATATTTTAACAGAGTTAATCGTTAGAGTATAAGGATTCTGGGATTCTATTATATTTGTTTACATTCAAATGATTAAAGTATTTCTGATCGTGCATTGCATTTTGACTTCTGCCCCACCCTGTAAACCTTGCAATAAAAATATTTCTATTTAACTTAGGTTTTCCTTTTTACTGATTTAGGATGCGAAACATAACACATTTATATTGTTTGATTATTATTATTGTAGAAGCATCAATTAGATGTCTAGAACAAAGAGAGGGCGTGCCAATTGAAAAGTACACATTGTAGAGATTTTGATTTTATTTTACAATTAAACTAGGACTTAGACAGATTTACTGAAAATTTCGCATAAATCAAATATTGTCTATACGAATTATTTAATTGCATGCTTTCAGACAGCATAATTGACATGTGTAGAACAAATATATTTTGCGAATGCATATCTGTTGAATATCTAGTTTTTAATTTTACTTATTTTACATTAATGTTAAATTTTTGCAAGTAGTTTATTGAAATTCGCAGAATTTATACTATTGCACTATTTTATATTTAGACAGAAGTGTTTTCTTATTCTTTCCATATATTAGAGTCAATGCAAATTGATTGCTGTAAATTACTAATTCAATGCTACAAACTACAAGCTACATGTATTTACAAAATAATAATAAAATATAATCATAATATAAATGTTTATAAATAATAGGAAGAGGTATGTAAAAAATTCTTTGAGCACAATATTTTTTAAAAAAATACCGAGCTAAAACGAGCCTCATTCAAAGATTTTATGTGGCGAGCCGAGCCGAACTTACACAAAATTTAAACGAGCCGAGTCGAGCTTGAAAATGTCGGCTCGTTGACAAGCTGCTGTGGTAACACCAATGCATCCAATGAAAAAATAAGAGTCAAAGCAAATGTGTTGCTGTAAACTAGTACAAAAGCTACAAACTACAAATACATGTATTTACAAAATAATAATAAAATTTATATAATATAAATGTGCGTGTGCGTGCGCGTCTCCGGCTTTTTAGTGTCATACAAAAGTTTCGAATGAATGTAGTGTGTTACTGTCGTTAAGTATGCATTGACTATTAAAGAGGAATGTTCGTAATGTTTTCCCGAATTTCTTGTAATTTTTTTCGACTTTGGATTTCATGATCTAAGTTATTCCATATCTTTGTTGCTGTATGGTGAAGGCTATTATAATGTTTATCTAAGTATAAAAATTTTTGAGAACGTAGGCCTATATTTAATCTAATATATTATTTTAGAAACTAAATGGAAGGTTGACCAAATTTGAATTTAAATATTATGGATAACATATGCATTTGAACTTGATAGTGAGGACGAGATAGTAGTTTGTATTTTAATCAATTTCCGGATGCATTGTCATGTTTTTGAGCGAAATTGAGTGTTTTACGAACCAGTGAAGTTCTTATACAAAGCGATGCGATATCTTTAAATTTATATTTGTAAGCAGGAATGAAGAGTATTGAAAATGCGATAAGCAGATTGCATTTATTAAATGTTTGTGGTATATGCTTGAAACATTTCGAAGATGATGAGAATTATTTAGATCATCTAATTTATTGGTGCGCAATTTACACTAGAGGTGAAACGGGTCGGCTTTTTGTCGGGTCTGGGTCGTGTCGAAGGTTTTCTAAATCAGGTCTTGTCGGGTAATCACTAACGTTGACATTAATTGCTGGTTACATGTACAGGCTTTAACGCTGCATTGACCAATTGGAAGGTGTGTTTCATGTAACTGTTTTGTCGTATAACAACCAATGAATAGCGTTTATTTTCCCCACTAATGGCTAGCTAGTTATGTGCGAAAACAGATAAATTTTTGCTTGTGCAGTCGGGTCGAATTTAGGAAGACGGGTAGGTCGAATCTGCACATCATTCCAGTCGGGCCGGGCTCAAAAAATGTTCAGGTCGGATTCACACAATCAACTTTGACTAAACCTTTTTTTCTAGAAGTTTTGTGTTGCATAGATAATGATCTACTTGATGAGTAAGTAACCTAATAATCTAAACCACATTTAGTAGGTCCAAAATGCCAAAGCTCTTCTGAAACCCGATTACTTAAAGTGATAAGAGAACCTTAACTTAGTAACTATTTAGGAAAAATTGCAATATAACTACAAATCAAAAGCAGTCCTTGGCCAATGTCTAAGGTACCAGCACTTGCTGCACGTGACTGGACAAAATCTGAGATGGCCATCATATGATAACTGGTGCTCTGATGTCAATGTAGAAGGGGGTTAAAGGTTTTTCTTCTGCACATGCTCAATTTCACACTTTTACTCCTGACTAAATTTTGTGGCTAAATTGAAAACGGGTGCAGTAGGGCTTCAAAAAAATGTTAGAGAAGAGGAAGCCTTTTTCCTTGTCTCTCCAAAGCTCTGTACTGGTCTATATTTATAAAGGAGCGTTCTAACGCAGGAGATTTTACAAATTATGATTAAAGAGTAATTTCTTAACAAACTATTTGATAATTTGATAAGCGTAATTTTCAAAATTAAAAAGATGTAAACAAATTTTAATAAAATGTAGCAATAACATGCATACTCTACAGTCTAGTTAACTAACTAAATTTTAAAACTTTTCTGACTAAAGAAATTTACTTAGATAATCCTTGATTGAAATGACACTGGTTGCAGCTTACACATTTGGGCAAAATTCAAAATTTTTATGAATTTAAAAAAGAAACCCATCATTTGTTTAACATGTTTCGGCATGTCGCTAAAATTTTCAAAAAGTTTCCCACTATAAAATTTTACAAAATATTCATCAAATTACATTTTTTTATAATATTTTCGGTAAATTTAGTTTGTATTTATATTCAATTTTTTTTATTTAAGCTTTGTTCCTTTCATTCTATATAAATTGATTCAATAATGCTATTATAAGTATATTTATATTTATATATATATATATATATATATATTTGCTATAATATAATATATGCTATATATATCTATAGATGCAAGACGACCAGTTTCGATTTAAAATCATCGTCAATACAAATTTTGTGGTAATATAAGTTACAATTCACTACATTTAATTTTGTTAAATATGCATACACTAAAAGATATTCAATATGTTGGTCTTTCTTTGTTTATTTATTAGTCTTTGTTTATTTGAGTTCTTAATAATTAGGGCTTCAGAAATCTTAGTATTTGGTGTTCTCATAATGATCTTAAAATTATTGATGTTTGCTCGATGTTGGTGAGTACATATATATATATATATATAAATATGTATATATATATATACGCATATATATATATATACACAGACATATACTGGCGCTTGGTATATGGGTTTTTTATTTGCACCCGGCGGCAGGTTTAACAAAAGCCAGCATACTATATGAGGCCTCATAAATTGCTAAAGAAATTAGAAAAATACAAGGGTTAAATTTGTTTTATTTGTATGAAGTCTCAAATTTCAAGTGTAAATCCTAAAGATTACATTTTCATTACTATAAACCGCTTCTGCTGATGTTCCATAAAAAACTGGAGTCAAATTACCCTTGCAGATGAGTAAATTAAATATTATTTTAATTGCAATACTTAGTTTTCTGTATAAAATGCTGTGTGAACGTCTGACTATATATATATATATATATAT
>CABFPE010000496.1:198762-241220 GCA_900660155.1 Hofstenia miamia
GTATATGGGTTTTTTATTTGCACCCGGCGGCAGGTTTAACAAAAGCCAGCATACTATATGAGGCCTCATAAATTGCTAAAGAACAACCAGAAAAAACCCTAGAAACAAAACCAAATAAACAATTAAATAGAGCAACAGAAACTAATTATAGAAACACAAGAAGATAAAAATTGGAAAAGGAATTTGTCACAGAAATTAGCAATGCAGTGACAGTGAAAGTGAAAATATTAAGTGAAATAGAGCCAGAAACTAGAATAGAAGACATGACAACTGCAAGGTACCCCTTCCAGATTTACAGAAAAAATAGATAATTATTCACCAACATTTAACAAATGGATATCTTTTATGTTCTAATTATTTATAATGTTGATTTTGTATGTTGTTATAACTAGTCGCCACTGTTCAACCTTAGGGTTGCGGCTGATATCAATAAAATCTAATCTAAACATTCGCCTTTATAAAATTAATGACTGTCAGTTGGTTTGTGAAAATATTTTAATTTATATTTTAAGGATTTTGCTAATATATTTGTATTTTTTTGCATGCTTTGTAATTGTATAGTAAGTCTGGACTCTAAGCTTTACATCAATGTTGAAAACTAGTTTTAACTATGGAAGAAATTAGATTAAACGGAATTAAAGTTGATTGTTGAAAATTTGAAGATTTTTTATTCGAGTTTGCAACAGCCATTGACAAAGTTTGCAATTTCAGTAAATCTTTCATTTTCAGTTACTAATAAGTAGGGCACAATGGTATACCGATACGTATTTTGACAATACCGAAAAATACCGATATCAAGGTATCTTGCCTAAAACATTTATCTGTAATTTACTTAAAAATATGTTCATTAGATGAAGCCCCACAGTTCAACATTTGCACGACGAAAACTTTAAATATTTCTGCACAAGGTCTAGAATATAAAACACGTTGGAAAACTGAGGAAATGTCCTCAGAAGAAAGCTTTATTAATCATGAAGTTATAATTATATGCCTGATTAGCACACAAAAGTTTATCAAAAACAATTTCACACAAAGAGCTATCTATAGATTTTTTCTTAAAAATTACATTTCATAATGTGTCAATTCGCTGTATTTATTTCTTGTAACGCAATGGTCAATGACTATATGATATTATAAATGATCCTCCTCGTTGTTGCACGTCTATATGTGGTTTATGTATGAAGATGATGTTCAAAAAAAGTTGTTTTCACTGGATTACTAAGTTGGAGTATTGATTGGGATTAAAGGTATTTGGTACTTTTCCAATTTCTCTGCAACATTAATGTCATGATAGATGGCAGGATTGTTACTAATTTCTTAAATTATGTTTCATTTGAATATAGAAAGAAATTTTGTTGCCCTCTTTTCAAAATTATCAATGCGAATTCAATGCAATTTTCTGATCATATAATGAAACAAGATAGTAAAAAGTTCATGGCATCATATGACATTAAGAGTTTGTATACTACTGTTCCTCTAGAGAAATCAATAGATGTCGCAATAAAATTATTGAAGAACAAAGACATAACAATATATGATTTAAATTATGATACAACCAAGATCCTCTTATTATTAGCAACGAAAAATACACTAATGGAATTCAAAGGAGAGTTTTATTTACAGAAAGATGGATTAGCAATGGGAGATTCTTTGAGCCCAACGTCAGCTAACATTTAACTTACTTCAATTGAAGAACAATCTGTTGAAAACCATATGGAGTTCAATTTCTGTCAAAGATATATGGATGACATATTTGCTTTAGTTGAAAAATGACAATGAAAAACGCAGATGAAATGTTAACTAAACTCAATTCAATCGATAAAAACATCAAATTCACAATGGAAAAAGAGGAAAATAGCAATTTTATTTTCTTAAATGTAAAAAATGAGGGATTCAACATTTATAACTGGAATATACAAGAAACCAGATATAATATTATTATAAAATCAAGTAAAAATTAGAGGGAATTATTTGTAAAACTGATGATGACTTTGTAAGCCAAAATATATTTGAATGTTTTTGTTAACATTCATTTTACTTGTAAGAATATAGCTAATTTTTAGATTACTTCTCCCGAAAAAAAGCTATTGATGATCAAAATGTATATTAATTTTTTTTAGAACTGTCACAAAAAGCTATAAAATTACCAAAATAGTCTGATTTAGGCTTGGTGGTATACTGAAAAACCGGTGTTGGGATGTAAAAAAACGAAACATGCTCATTTTTTTGAAAGCCCCAACACTAGTCTGAAACAAAGTATTGCGAATGCAATGACAAAATTTTATAAATATTCGTTATATAATCGGATCAACACACTGGTACAGCAAAATCAATTATTGTTTCCATGGAAATTGTCGCCCATTATTTCAAAAAATTTGTAAACTGGTCCAGTTTGCAATATCTAACTTTCGAACTAATTCTGTTTCCAATCCTGTATGTACACATGTATAGATACTTTTTAATATGTAATGGCACCACAATTATCATTATCTACAGGAAACTTGTGATCTATATGAGTTAACTGCATGAATTTGTTCATATAACATCGCCATGCATATAAATTATTTTAATTTTGTCCATTTGAACATCCTATGATGTGCAATTTAGGAGTTTAACCAAACTAATAATTGCACGTGTCTCAACAGATTTGTAATTTCTGCTCAAACAGTCAATTTGACAAACCATTAGGAGGGTTCTACACAGACTTGTCAACGAGCCGTAATTTCTAAACTCGGCTCGTTTAAACTTTGAGTAAGTCCGGCTCGGCTAGGNGGCTCGCCACAGAAAATCTTTCAGTGAGGCTCATTTCAGCTCGGTATTTTTTTAAATAATATTGTGCTCAGAATTTTTTCAATTGCTCTTCCTATTATTTAATAAACATTTCTAAAATACGATTATAAGTAAGGAATATTGAATGAAAAAATAAGAAAAATCTGCATAATCAAATTAACAAGCAGCACTATAAATTTGGTTTGCTTAACAACGGCTCGTTGATAAGTCTGGTTCTGTAAAACCACTCAAACCCATGGGATTTACTGGCCTCCGCCCTACTGGATCTGAAACCATGGATTTCAAAATTTTTCTTAAGATTAATCAAAACAAAAGAATGCCAAGAGACCAATGGCAATATCAGACCAGAAAATTTGATGGGATAGAGATGAGTCCATACTCAATGGGACTGAAATCAATAAAATTCTGGTCTCGATGAGCCTTAGTCATTAAAAGTTATTGGAATATATGGAAATTTATGGAAAAATATGGAAATGTTTTTTAAAACAGTTGTACATAGAAAAAATTGTAAGAAAATACGAAAAGTATTAAATTGAAATATTGATTAACATTAAATAACATTGGCAGCAATATAAAAATTTTGAATATCAAATTTGTTTGAAATCTAGTTATTATATAAGCAAACAACTATTATAAGAAATATTTTAATAAATTTTTATAAAGGAAAATTAAGAAGTTTTTCAAATAAGATATTTTATCTGATATTGATAATATTGTGTTGAATCCAGCTTTATTAGTAATAGAACATCGTTTATATCAACAACCATGTTATGTTAAATGTTGCTTTTAATAAAACAGAAATCATATTTAATAAAATAATAATGTATGTAGAGTAAATGAGTAGATTTATATTACAAATATGAACAAAAACCAGGAAAATATAATCGAAATAATGTTATTACGAAAAAGTAATTAATTGGAATGCAAAAATGACGAAAGAATTTGCTTATAATCTCATTCGCAATCAACTTCAAATCAATGAAGGACGTCCATAATAAAACTCAGTCTAATACCTTAAAATTGAATAACAAACACGCATGGCAGAAGTCACAGCTGCTTCCTGTAGAGGGACAGTACGGCCAACATAAGATCCACAAAGCCATACATGACTTTTAATACCATCATAGTTGACGAGTTTGTCAATAATCGATTCACTTTTCTTGTTAACTAAAGGTCTTGTGTAATGGTGAATTGCAATTAGGTTTTTGGTGTCCTTTTCATCAAAGTTTATAGTTTGAAAAATAG
This sequence comes from Hofstenia miamia, assembly GCA_900660155.1. Classification (NCBI taxonomy): domain Eukaryota; kingdom Metazoa; phylum Xenacoelomorpha; order Acoela; family Hofsteniidae; genus Hofstenia; species Hofstenia miamia. The sequence goes on from CABFPE010000496.1 coordinate 202,798, forward strand.
GCGAATTTCCAATATTACGGTTAAAATAATTCATATAAAGTGAAAAGTAATGTTTGTCAGTGTTTATCCGTCGAGTATAACAGTATAACTTCCAGTCATTGCGATTACCACTGGGCATGTAAGACTCATCACGATGAATGCCGACAGTTGTGTTGACAATGGGGACTTCACCAATTAACTGAGAAAGTTGTGCAGATTTCGAGGAGTGACTCAACAAACGACTTGCAATGTGGGCTTCAGTAGCAATGATGATGTCGTCGAAACATTGCTCTAGCTGTTTACCATCTGTGGTTGTATAATGGACTGTGGGCATATTTTGGGAAGTGGCTGATGAATTTGATACAAAATCTACTGCAACTCCCAAATTACTCTCTCGTGAATGCGCAGTCAAAATCTTAGACACGACCTCTATTCCAATACCAGAAACCTAAACAAACAAGTGTCACATAAGTCAGGCTTGGCGTACATATCAGGGTAGCGCAACAAAAATACATTGAGTTTCGATTTTAAACGGAACATCTATAATTGAAAACCACAGTGTTTTATCATTGTAATTGATGTTTGCAGACAATTTCTAAGACACTGCATACATCTAGTATAGCAGACCCCATGAACAATTAAGTCCTCATTGATATGTGGGTCCGGCTTAACACATTTCCAAATTAACAATGCATCAAAAATTAACAATAAAGTAAAAAAAATTGAAATTTGCGCACCACAATGAAATGTTGCATAGGAATATTATGAAATTAAATAGCTGTAACAAATATTTCAAATAGTCTGATGAGAAGACTTTGGTGGTTATATGGTTTAAAGCTTTCATTTAATCATAAAATGAAATTTTATACTTGAACACGTTTGCCAGACCTTTGCAATTCTTTTGCGAATATAAAAAGGTAAAAAGTCCAAAACGGTTTTGCCAAAACTATAAACAACACTTCTAATAAAGCCAACTAAAATATATTAGGCCATTTTTATTAAATCAGAAATCAATCCATGTTATGGTTAGCTTAAAATATTTACAGATTGCTAAAGGCAAAATGCAATTGTAGACATGCCCACGGGGTTACCGTCGATCTGCATCCAGATGTGGATCGATTTGATTCATGGATATCCACTGGATATAAATCAGAAGAGTTACTTTATGGGTATCAATGGATCATGATGGATCAAGAATAAAGGCTAATAGATTTGCTCATCTTTATGGTGAAAGAGTTTAAAATGAACAATGAAAAACTCACCACCAACTTTTGTACAAATCTGGCAATATTATAGACGTGTACCAACCACATTACACCATTATTTATGCCTGGAACAATAATTAAAATATTAAGCCATGAGAGACATGTACAATTTTCTGTACTTTGTTATATTTGTTCATCTATGCAAACAATATTAAAAATTAGCAAAAATATACAAAAACAGTAGTGAAACGACATACACGATAAAAAAACAAATTTAACATAACCTCTTAGCATATGAATTTAGAAAAGAAATATATTTAGTATTTGCTAGTATATAACTGATGTTCATTCAGCGGCCCAAATTCGTCTAAGCGCACTGCCAAACATCTTATTAGCATTTATAAACTAATTTACTTGCTACCTAATCCGATTTTTTAGCTTAGTTGTCAAAACCGGTCCGACAATTTTGGCCAGGATGGACTTGTGGTACGATTCTGGTAGACTTATACCCTTTAGCAATTTGTAAAATGAAGTTATGAAATTAATAACGTTAGTCAGTGGAAGATATCTAACGTAAACTTCCAAATAGACAATCATATCAGCTGTGCTTTCAAACCTTTAAACTATTTCCATTGGAACAGTATATTTGCTGATGCAGGATATCCACGAATTCATCATCATCTGTAAAAAATGTTCATAAAAAACTATTTCTTGGAAAAAAATCATTAAGTATCATTAAAAGTTATTAAATACAAGTACTTGAATAAAAATTGCCCAAGAAGATCTCTAATAATTATTAGAGATCTTCTTGGGCAATTTTTATTTAAGTACTTGTATTTAATAACTTTTAATGATCTTAGTTTGATGATACTGACAATGTCAGTCAATTATAATTGACTGACATTGTCAGTATCATCAAACTAAGATCAATAGCATAACAAACATCATTTTTTTTGTAAAAATGACTAAAATGAACTAAAACTATTACCGCATTCAACAAAGAATTCCTAAAACATTTAAATTTAAATTTCTAAATGCGATATGGATTTAATTATTTTAACATGTTAAACTAAATAAAGTAAGATAAGCGGTTAAACAGGCGCGGCTTCACGATTTATAAAACGGGGGCATTTTTCTGACAACAAAATTCTACATAGAGTAAAATGATAACAAGTAAATACAAAGCCATGTAGGACTATGCTGTAAAAAATAATCACATTTTTCATACCAAATCGATCAATAACATCATTTAATGTCAATGCTTAGAGTTTTGTGTATTTACAAGATGAACTCAAAAATGGCTTTAATAAACGCAAAACTGAAAAGGTAGAGGCGCTTAGCTTCAGAATCGAATACAGATACAGCATCACTGGGTACGATTGAGTTGTCCAATGGACAATTCCATTATAACTCAACAAATTTTAGAATATATTTCGGAGACACCTTCTTTAAATCCTTTGATTTCTTCATATTGTAATCCAAGCTATTCAAATAGGGTAAATTTTAAATTTAAGAGTTCTAACTACCATCGTTTAAAGACTACAGCCATTTATAGATCATGAGATTCATTCTCTGATGTTATGGCAATGTTGAAAATCAAAAAATAAACATTTTTGGAAATTATTAATTGGAACCCTATAAATAGATTTTTGTAGTTTAATAAATTAATGGATGATTGACTTTTACAATAGATTATTGCAAATTCTGCCAATAATTTGAAAGAAAATAATAGATAAAAAATCATAGTATATTAACTAGTTTGGTATTAATAAAAATCAATATATAACACATAAAAGTTTTTCAAAGAAAAATCATCGCTGTGAGATAACAAAACAAGGTTACTTGTGATCCATACTTCTATTAGCACTAATTGTTTTAGAAAATCAAAATCACTAATGGCAAACTTGGTTCTGTCATAGTTAGCTTATGTAAATGCTGTGATCATAGCTTAATTTCTTTAGGTTTGACATCACAAGATGAGGTGCTCGACAGACTATCACAGTGGTACGAAATAAGGTTAATGTTAAGCCTTCAACATACAAAAAACGATGAATTGGGTGGAGATCCACTCCAAAGCCAATGCTATTTAAATTAACTAGAGAGAACAATAATGCTTCTCAAGCCGGGACTTTATATATTTCAGCAAATAATTGGCAATTTTCCTTCTCGAGCAGTGCATTAATCGATATTTTAAAGTATTAAATAAATAAAATAATTTCCAATTATTGAAATAATTGCAATGTCAATTTAATATTGTCTCTAACTGCAGACATAGAGTGGAACTAATACTTAGTATATATTATGTACACAGGGGCTTTCCAACGGAGGGAATATCTTCGTGAATAACCAAAAGCGGGGCGAAGCTCCCAAAAATTTGGAAAATATTGACATTCGACGTTAAGAAATGCATTTTTACCGAATTTTTTTATTTAATCAGTCAAAGGAAATTTTGATAATCTGACAGGGGACATTCTACCACGCTTCTCTTGCGTACCCCACAAGCTATAGGCAAATATTTCATGAGGAATGGAAGCATCTCGGTTGAGGGGAGGGGGAGACGTTATTTGCAGAAATATATTTGCTTTGACTCTTATTATTTTCAAAACTTAACGCTTTTTTTGCTATCATTGCATAAGCATAATAAAAACAGTTTATATTTTTTGATTTCCAGCTGTTTGTGATCTGGCTTTTGTGTGAAAAATTCACAAAGATAAGAAAATAACAAACAAACTGTATTATACGATATAAAAATTTTAGAATCCCTTCGCAATTCCCAGATAATGATAGAAATTTAGTAATTCTAACGCTTCAGCTGTTACTGGATCTAATTAACACTGCAGAAAAGAAGCCTCTCCCTGATTGAGCTAAATAAATTCGAAATGCAAGCATATACAATTTATTTTGTATGTATTTTCTAGAAAGCCAATAGGATGCCATTAGTAACGGAAATATCACAAACCTTCTAGAATGAGAAGTCACAATTAGGGCTACTATGTGATGGCTGACATATTTTAGAATCTATTTGAAATAAGTCAGCATCGACATTCAATCCAGAATCATAAATGCGTTTGTGACCAGACGTATTCATGCATGTGATGCCTTAATTTATTTATATTATTTCCTTCTGACCCTATTCTACATTAGCATGTTTATTGAATTTTTTCGCCCTCTAAGTGGATATTATTCTATTTCATTCTATTTTAAAGGAAAGTGAAGGTAATAAACATAAAATTCATAAGCGCTATAAGCGAAAGAACAAAAGCGCAAGCGGTGATAACTGCAAGTTGAAAAAGCGAAAGCGAAAATGTATTAAGCGATCAATTCACTGTTGCATGCATCTCCTTTTGGCAAAATGTTAAAGTTTTATTGATTTGCAGTTTCAAACACGAAGAACACAGTCTTTAGTTCCATTCGAGATTAACAGAAAATGGTTAAAATGGGACTCCCCATAATCAAGTAATTTCTAAAACTAGTTCTTATAAAAGTTTGCCCATTTCTTAGTTAGATAGGTCTTGATCTTAGAATAAATTTAATGTCTCATGACATGATCTTGACCTATTTTGGTCATAAAATAGTAAACATGTTCACGAAAATGGCAATTTTCAAAAAATGATATCAGTAAAATGTGTATACATATACATGTATATAGCCTTAAAATTCATAAACCTTCCTCTAGGTCCTGAACTGGGATCTCAGCAAAATAATGTCGAGTTATATGTTTATTGTGATTTTTAAGAGTTACTAGTTTTCGCAAAAATTTTCTCTTTCTTGTGACCTTAGCCTTCAATGTGACATTGGACGTAATTATTTTGCTTAGATTTTAATTCAGGATCTAGATAGTGCATCTGGGAATATACCTTTCAAAAACTTCAGCAAATCAATTGAAAATATCTAGAGTAATTATTTTTGAAGTTTTCGAAATTCGAAAAAACACATTTTAAAATAAAAATCATGTTTTTGTAATGTTTTTAAATTATGCGATAAATTTCGTAGGCAAAAAATGTCTCTATGCTAAACTATTCAATAAAATTGTATAATTGTATATATTTGAGGGGCATGAGCGAAAAGAAAGAATACTTTGTTTTTAGGAACTGTTGCTACGTAAAAAGTTGCTGAATTTGACTATCAAATATGTTGTTTCTTGGTTCAAAAAGGTAGATACCGTACCAATACATTTATGACCAAAAACGAATTTCAATAATTTTTTCAAAATTTGGACTTTGATGAGGGGATCCCACCTTAAAGCACTTCCAGGCAATAAATAAATCAGAGAATGATTGGCAAATAAATTTCTCCAGCGCTAAAAGGGGATTTTCCACATTACCATTTTAATCCCAATGGTCGATGCAGTCACTTTCAAATATGTATGAAACTAACAGTGAGATACGCATGAGGTCAAGTTAAGAGGCTGCAACCGCAAGAAGGTATACATTTAGACGCAATAAAAATAGAATTTTCGAACAATTCCAGGCTCTAAAGTCTAAAGTTCGTTCATGACTGTAATATTCAATTTCCATTGAGTAAAAAGCATTTCCAGATCTCCAGGCATCGCCGAGCACCCTGACAAAGGCGTGAACATAGAGACTTACATATTAGAGGCTAGAAAATAGTTTATTTGTGTTAAAAATTTAGACAAAATTTAATAAAACCAAAGAAAATCATATGAATTAAATTAAAACTAACCTTATAATGGCGTTCGTTTACACATGCTAGATATTCAGCAATAATATCCATTGGATATTCTTCAACTTCCTTAAAGGAGCAAGTAAGAGCTGTTGCTAGATGTGGATAGATAAACGATTCTAATGTTTGAGTACACTGCCAACTAAAAGATGAAATGTACTCGCCAACACTATAATGCTTTAATCGATCAGCAAATCCATCAATGTAAAGATTTACTAAGAGCCACAGAAATCGCAAATTTTCAGCAAAACAGTACTCAGATAAACTGGTAGGATACGGAATACCAGCAAACAGTGAAAATGGAAAACGTACGTTAGTTACGATTAACTTATACTTAATTCCTGCCCAGTCATACAATCCTACCAAATTTGGATAAAACCGTTTATTGAACGAACGTGGAGGGGCTTCAATAGTAAATGAATTCGATTCTTCATTCTTTACATTTACGCAATTAACGTGAAAACCATAATTTTTCGAAGACTCAAAAATTGTAACATTGCAAGTTGGTGACAACACACCAGCACAAGTAAGACCAGCAATCCCACCACCAATTATACAGACATTTTTTCTGAATTTTGCCTCGCCTTCAGCTAATTGTAGTAAAGATTCAACATTAAAAGCTTTTCTTACAGAAGTTGAGTAGTCATCAAGAACTATGTGCAATAAAATTGAAGAGATTGGAGAAAAAACTGAAACGAAACTAACGCACAAAATTTGCAAAGAAAATCCATTCTGCAAACAATATGTAATTACTGCAAATGTCTCAAATACACTTGAATTAACAAACGTTTTAGTTAAAATATAATGCTTATGGAATGTAAATAAAAACGTAACAAACACGAGGAGAACATATTTTTGTCGTTGAGATTTTGAAGAAATACAAGCAAGTGGCGGTAAGGCAGTGATAACCAATCCAGAAGCAAAATTCTTCATGACAATAACGCCTGATATTAAAATATAAAAAAGTTTGAAATGCCAGGTCACTGTGTACAATTGGATAACTAAACCACCAATGAACAAAATGCACATATAAATGCAAGCTAAGTTGTTGACATAGAGCGGTTGCCGAGCAAGAGTTTGAGTTAGTGTGTTTTTATTGTGAGAAGATGAAATCAGCAAATATATTGAAAGAGCGACAACAGGAGATGCCGAAAATGATAATATAATTGCCCATATATGACACATTCGACAAGTGCTGCGTTTATCAGAGCATATAATAAACGTCACAATAGAACACATGATGCAATCCATTTCCCCGTAAAAGTTTCCTGAAAAAGCAATGATGCAGCATTGCAGGACAATGTATATGATCCATGAAGTAAGCCTATTTTCAGCATAGAACCTGCCATAAGAAATCAACTGATGGCCCACAAAAAGGCTAAGGGGGATAGAAATAACCAACATTCTATAATAATCAAATTCAACATGTTAGAAACATTATTCATGTTAGTTAGTACAAAATTTATGATAGAAGTGGAATTGTAAAGATACTAATTCAACAAATTGGTATTCAATACTGAATAAGTGCACAAGCATTTAGTCAATTTTCACATAAATTGTAAATATCCTGATAGTAGTTTCAAAAAACTCAATGTAGTCGACAATTTGTATTAACAAGTTCAAAAATTGAATAGATTTGAACAAATTGATAATTAATCATTACAAAGAATGGACCAATATAAATCTAAAATAGCAATTTTGGTAGGAGTTTTTAAGAAAATTTTGTTTTATAAATGATGATAATCTGTAATATGAACAAAGAAATAATATTTAAACAAAAAGCAACAACTTTGGTTAAACAGTTTTTGAGAAAGAAAATCATTTAATGACTTACAACTAAATAAAATTATTCAATAATTGTCAATAAAATAACAGGTAAGAGCGAAAATACAAAATTAGGTAGCAACAAAATTGGAATATTTCAATTCTTGTCAACTAAGAATCAAACACGAGTAGTTAGAATTATTTCGGATCCATATATGGACCATATTTTAAATTATACAATTATATCCCCTTTTTAACTGTTTTTAATCAATTTTTTGCATTTTTTATCAAAGCAGATTTTTTGCAACCGCCCCCAGAATTTCCTGCAGCCACATTAATTTCAGTGCTTTAATTATTTCACTCAATATATTAAATATTTATTTAGAAAATTATAAATTATACTTTTCGTTTAACAATAAATAAATCTAAATAACCAATATACATTCAAGCGGTTTATAATAAGTATATAACTATATTTTTATAAATTACAAGTTAATGCAAAAGGGTATAGTTTAAAAATAGGATTCTCCATTCTGTGAAAAAGATATAAATGCCGAAAATTATATTTGATTATTAATACTTTTCAATTCGTGAAATATGCATGAAAAACCTGATAGGAAGATTTCAGATTAAAATCTACATCTTTTTACATGATAATTTGTTAAAACCTTATATTAAAATACATTGATGAGAATGAAAGGTGAATACCTTTTTGATAGAACATTCTTTTTAGTGAAGGAATCCTATTATTTGTAAGCTCTTTGAGCATTAATAAGGACTCACCCTTCAACATTTCCAGAAATAATATATTATGTTGGGTGGCTTCTTCTGCTCTATTTCGTGAACCAGTTTAGGGTAGGTCTGAAATACGAAAGGTAAATTTGTAAACAAAAATACGAAAGGGAGATGTGACATGTTAGAAATAAGCATGTCAATATATAATTTCATCTGAATCTGAACTGGCAACTATCTTACTAGCAATTATTGAAGTGTCAATTATGTTTAATATTAACTGTTTTAATCATCTATAACTTATTCATTATGCATTTGATTTTATTTTCTAGTAATTTATTGTTTTTATGAAGATTAGTCATTTTTTGTTAATACATAGTATGCTAATAATATATGAAAGGGAGTGATTTTTCCATTTTTGCTTTGTATATGATATTTTTTTGGAAATTCTACTCATTTTTTACGCTTACTACCTTATCATATTTCTGGACAGTTCTAATTTTCATCTTCCTTTCACTAAATTACTAAAATATGAAAGGGAGCTCATTCTTTGCAAATATACTGAACTTTCAAATTATTTAATTTATTGCATTTTTCATTGTTTCCTTAATATTTATTGAAATTGTTGTATTTTTTATCATTTTTCTAGTTTTTATCTACCTTTCACTAAATTAATAAAATATGAAAGGGAGTTAATTTATGGTAATTTCAATGAATTCTTCAAATATTTAAGAATGGCAATGTAATTTAATGCAATTTTTATTGTTTTCTATATTTATTTTTGAGATTTCACTGTGTTTTTCATAGTTATACTAGAGCTCATCTTCCTTTCACTAAATTACTAAAATACAAAAGGGAGTTAAGGCAAGACTAAAAAACCCATACACATAAAAGACGTTATTGTTTTTCCTTTTTTGTTTAATTGTAATATTTTTCAACTGTTGTACATTACCCTTAGTATACATTTTATGTGCCTTTTCAATAGTGTAAATAAGGTAATAGATTGTTTGTGGATTCGTGTTGTGTGGAACACTAACATCTTGCATGGTAAGATACAGGTTCAACTCCTGTTGAGTCCCTAGCATAAAATATTTCAATAGCTTATTCAAACACATTGGAATCAAACCAATGACCTGTTAGAGGCATGGCACTCCTTCACTGTTCAGATTTTATTTCAATGTATTAGTAACCTATATTTTTAGTAATTTACTGAAAGAAAGATTAGTTCTGGAAAAACTATTTAAAAAATACAAAGAAGTCACTATGAAAAAAGACGAAAACAACTGAGAATGTATTAAAGTGAATTATAATTTGAAAATATTTAAAAATTTATCGTAATTACCATACATTAACTCCCTTTCATATTTTAGTAATTTAGTGAAAGGAAGATAAAAACTAGGAAAATGATGAAAAATACAACAAAATCTCAATAAATATTAAGGAAAACGATGAAAAATGCAATAAATTTAATAATTATCATTAAATAATTCGAAAGTTCAGAGTATTTGCAAAGAATTAGCTCCCTTTCATATTTTAGTAATTTTACAAAAGTAGATAAAACTTTGAATAATCATGAAAAATATGATAAATTAGTAAAGAAAAAATGAAAAAATAAATTTAACTTTAAACAAATCAAATATGCAAAGTAAAAAGTATTTTATAATGCTACAATATATTAATGAAATACAGCTAATTTTTGTAAAAAAACATTAAATTTAATAGAAAATGAAAGCAAATGCATTATGAATAAATTTTAAGGTACTAAAATAGTTAATATTAAACATAACTGATAAATAACTTTACATTTGAATAATTTCTTGTAAATTTAAAAATGACATGCTCATTTCTAACATGTCGCATCTCCCTTTTGTATTATTGTTACAAATTTTCCTTTTATATTTTAGACCCACTGCCAGATTATTATGGTGGGTCTAAAATACGAAAGAAAATTTTAATCAAGAGCTAAAAATCTTTGTATGAAGCTATCCTGGGCAACCTCATTGTCTTACTTTTGGACTTTTCATTTATTTCTAACAAATTCAAACAGTTTTAGTTTATAGAAACAAAAACACAGTTAATTTAAGCTAAATATACATCAAATTAGTTATAATAATTTGTTCACTTGAAGAATTAAGCATCCAGCTCTCATACAAATTTTATTTAATAAAATACTTTGAATTATAAAAGTTAATTGTATGTCCCTTTTACTTTTATTTGAAATAATGTCTCTTTCTCATCTATTTTAAACAAATTTTTTTAAATAAATTTGCATTGTCAGTTTTAAGAAAGTGTTTGTCAGTTCTAAGTATATTATTGTTGCCAAAAAGTACCAACCAACACCCTTCAAAAATAGGTGTAGTCCCTTAATTGGTTCTAGTCAAAAACTCCCATTTGCAGAGACTCCCACTTTTTTAAAAATACCTTATGTTTGTATTTTTAAAAATTAGTTCAACTAATATAAAGCCTAATTTTATAATAAAAATTTTTAATTATGTATTACAAACCTGAATTTAATCCCATGAATATGTTTTTTGGGGTAGAACTGAGTTTAACAAAATAAAAAACTACAATAGAGTAAGCTAAATATGAATTAGCATATTTTTCAAGTTTAGCAGCAAGAACTCAACTGTAGTTTATAGCTATAATTTGTATTTTGCAAACTTGATCATTTAAACAGCCAAGAAATATTCAGATAAACAAATATTTCAAGTTAAGGCGTTTTTGAATTATTGTGCTGCCTAGTGTTTATTTTAATATCATTATTTTTATTAGTATTTAGCCTTTATTGAATGTCGCATTACATTATGCATTAGCTAATGTAAAATTTGTTAGTTATAATAAATACATAAGAAACTAATAATTGAACAGTGAAATACTCTGATAACTGAGGTTTTGCTGGTTCAAATCTGGCCTGTTCAAATAAGCATATGCAATCTATTTTATTAAAATTGTATAAAGTTACAAATTGTTTTGCACTGGCTGAATAAAGTTAACTTAATTGTCAAATGTTAAGAACACATCACAAATAGCAGGGTTTACTGGTCACTGGATTAAGCATCCTACTATCCACTTGGAAGTGGGGGTATCATGAGAGAACCCAACTCTCACTCTTTGTAGCCAGGATTATACAAATATTTTTAAATTTCATCTATAGATGATTCCCACCAATTAACAGATGCCTATATCCAGGTTTTGGGATTAGTTATGGATTGCAAGGCACTAAGCAATTCCTTTGATAAATGAAGAAATATTTCCAAAAAGACCACAACTAGTTATTTTTTCATGAAAATATATTTTACAATGATAAACAGTTAAGGCTATTTGACACACAATAAAATCAAGGGAGGCACCATTAAAATGGGAGTTTTTGCAAGTGGGAGTTTTTGATGACACCACCTTAATCCACTAGATCTGGAGTTTGCTTTTAGTATTTAATTAAATTTGTCAAGTTCTGCATTCTAAAAAAATATATATTTATATATCCTAGTGCGTATCTTTGAATAACTTTTTATGGTCCTAATTGATTTATGCTGGCATTAAGTGTATTTCAACATTAAAAGGTAAGAGTTAGTAACTTCATTGTTCCAGATAGTAGCAAGAATGTCAAAATCCAGAAAAACATTTTTAGTTAACTTTTGAAATCAATATGGATTTCATTCAACAGTTTGTAGGGTTAAAGTATATTTTATAGGTATTTTTTGATTCAGGGTAGAATAATTACAAAGGATGTTCACACCATCAGAATTGATTTCAACTGAAATCACAAATTACATAAAATGATTTATGAAGTATGGTTTGATTATTATAAAATGTATTAGTAAAACAAGATTTGAATAATTTCAAAATATGTATGATTTAAATTAAACAACAAAATTTACAGACTAAAAATTCTAAATATTGTTCAATAAACTATTGCCATATTGATTTGGTTACATTTGAACTCACAATTTCTGTACATATGTACAGTTGTGTTTATCTTACACCATGAATCAGTAGTAAAATCATAAATACTACAAGAAATTAAATGTGAATTATAATCAAAGACATTCATTAGATGAAAAACATTAGTATGACTTAGTTTATAGAAATGCAAAATTTAACACTTTCACTTAAGGAACATTTTGTAATGTATGCATTGAAGATGCTATGCAAAGCAAAACTAGTTTTTCAGTAAAACATAAGATATTACAATTTAAAATTTGAATGAATGTCATCATTGTTTATGACATAAATAGAAAATACAACATTATTGGAATATGAAATTATTGGAAATGATGATATTCAAATATGATATTACTGGAATATGTAATTATTGGAATACAATTTTAAAAGAAAATTGAAATTTCCATTATATGAAATTAAAAAATATTACTTTAAATTACTACCCCTTTAAAACCTGCCTCAGACTTTAGCACCTAGAACTTTATGTAACGTCATATACACAACATAATAGATTTATACTGTTAATTTTATTATTGGGGATATTCACGAAATTTTATTTCAATATCTTTTACTTTATTCTCTACATGTTTTTTGTTTACACTGAAGTGATGTCAGAAAAATGAAATTTGGGTAATGGGATTGTGAAAATAAAAATCAAATTAAAGAAAAACTAATGCATTTCAGGGTCTGGTACACTTTTTTTTGTAAATATCACACAAATATGTACAAAATTAGCCCATTTTAAAAAAATTTAAAATTTTGTGAATATCCCCCATTGCATGCATTGGAGTGTTTATATTGTACTTTTTTGAAATAGATATAGTGTAAGATCACTTCTTATTTTCTTATATTTAAATGTCTAATGTTAAGTGCATTGTCATTCTGCAGATGATCAATTGAATTTCAAATAATATAATTTGTTTTCTATGCAATATGATTTGATTTCTGCAGAAATATTGCATTTTGAATGATCACCAAACATTTCACAGAAGGTATCACATGATATTTATATGTATATGAAGGTTAAAAATTTGTTTTCTATTGCAATGAATATATATTTTATTTTATATTGTATTTATTTTGCACATTAAAGAACAAGTTTGTTGTTTTAAATCAAGACAGCTTTGATGAAACTTAGACCTTGAATGGCCAACATGTAAATCAATTAATCACCAATTCAAATTTCTTTGTTATTAATGATTGTGAAGTCTAATTACTATTATTTTAGGAACATATTCTTTCAAATAATCAATTGAGGTTCCTATCACTAATATGAAGCAGCTTGCCATTAATATCATCCACTTTAAACATTGCTTCATTTGCAAAATAAAAATGAATTCACTTACAATACAAAATATCTAAACAAGCACAAGTAGACAAATATCAAGGCAGGTGAAAAATTAACTTTAAAAGTCTGAGGCAGAAATTAAAGATTTCAGAAAAATGCAGACAATCTGATTATATGAAAATAGTTGGTGATGCCATCAAAGTCTGAGGCATTAAATTCCAAGGCAGGTTTTAGAGATTCCCATGGTATCTACACTGTCCCATTACAGTAATTTCTAAAAAAAATTCTTAATTTATATTTAAAATTTAGCAATGAAGAGACATTTGATGCATGAGGGACATTCTTAAGTTAATTTAATAGATATTGATCAATGTTAGTTAAAATTGCACTAATTCTTAAGTTTTACTATTAAATTATGAATTCATGAGGTTTGTATAAATTAAGTATGTAAAGTCATTGGTTGATGACGTATTTAAAGTGGTAAACATTGTAGAAACATAAGTTATGAAAGATTTTTCTATCTATATTTATTTAAATATATTATAAGGTGAATTCAATTTTGGAATATTTTTGATTGCTAAAGAGCACAGAAAAGGGTTGAACCTCTATTTAATGAATAGATTTTTATTTCTGATAAATCAAACTTCTGATATTGCAATATATCTTTGTTGTGCTGAATACAAGAGTGGATGTAAAGCTTCTGCTATCATTTCAACAACAATGCAGGGGTATTTATATTAAGTATTGTCAGCTATAGTAAGATACAATTAAATACATTAGTATTTATAGATACAGCTTGTTTATTTGCTCATTTGTTGGTAATAGTAAAATATGAATGTCAAATCTATTCAAAATAATATATTAACAAAGTATGTTTTGAATGAAAATGCAGTTATTCTTTATATTACACATAATAAACATAATCATGTTCTTACAAATGATGATTTGGCATTAATTGAGGTTAAGGATGATCTGAAATGAAAAGCCAAAAACAGTGATGAACCATTAAGAAAAATGTTTGATGATGTTTGTAATTCAACAGATGTAGGATGTAATATTTCTTACAATAATGTGGAACACAGTATGTAGTCTCATCACAAAATGAGTCAACCCACTTTTCCCAAAATGCTGGAAGGTGAGCAAAATGTACAAAATGTTTCAGTTTTAGCTAATTAATTAATAAATCATTGTCATGATTTTTATCATGGTGAAGTTAGCTTTAATATCAAAAAGGCATTCATTTTTTTAAAAGATGTTTCTGTTCTCTGCAGATGTGATGAAATTTATGCAGACAGAACCTTTCACAGCATTCTATCAACTATTTACATTACATTAAACAAATATTTTATTCCTGTTTTATTTTCTTTAATGACATCAAAGAGTGAAGGCTTGTGTAGCATAATCTAAGAATTAATGCTGCAAAAAAGAAGAAGAAAGAGATTAGTTGGTCAAAAAAGATTAACATCAAATTATGATTAAAAATATATTGTAAATCAAAATCAATTTAAGTTCAATTTAGCATCATTAATTTTGTAAATGCAACTAAGAGATAACATTACCAAATAGTACTTGTTGATAACAATTTGGCAAAACAAGAGGGGCGATATTGCTTCTAATATTTTTAGCCATCTTGGCAGATGATAATTTGAAATTCAAATCAACATGTACTTTTTGAATCAAAACTATAAATAGAGAAAAATCATTTTAGAAAACCATTGAAGTAAATTCTTTGAAAATCTTATCTTTAGAATTAATTTGGTTTGCTTATTATAAAATCATGTCAAGCTAAATGGTAGATGCTTAGTATTGGCAAGGGCACACATCAGGAGTAATTCGAGGGCCCTTGATCCAAGCCATGAACCCTCATTTAAGTTAGGGGTATGATTAGGAGTTTTTCTCCATTTAGCTGACTATTAATTCTTTCAACAACATGTAAGCAATAACAAACTTTGGGAAAAAAGTCTAGTTAGCTGATTGTAGGATATTATATTTTATATTAACTAGACTACATAGAAGACCTATTGCAGAATCACAGGGCACATCTAGCAGCTTGAGTTGTATGAAGGTTGCAAGAAATTACCATTGCCAAGAGAGACCTGTACTCTAACAAAACAAATGAAGATTGGTAGTTTGCCAATTTCATAGTAGAAAAATGAACTGAAACCATTTCCAAGAAGGCATTCCAGCTAGTGAACAATTTACATGGCATCATGCTGAAGCCAAATCATTAGAAACCATCCTCACCAGCCAAAGTGCTAATTGTATGTCTAAAGTTTAATTTCTAGCTCAATAAAACAAATATAGCTCAGTGTTCTTGTTATCTCAAATCATGTAATAAGATATTAATAATGTTTAGTTACCACATATTCACATACACCAATGGCATATTATATTTGCATAGTATGTTGTTAAGTGCATGTATGACTAATTGAAACATATGTTCTTTTATTTCCTATACCTATGCATAGCCTTAAAATGACTACAATATGGGCTCACATCTGTCAAGGAGTGAGTTATCACCCCAGGCACAGTGGAGTTCCTCCCACATTATTGTCAGATCTTACAAGCAAATTCTAATAATATTAATAATGATGCTAAAAAAGGTTGGTAATATAGAGTGAATAGAAAAGCAAATGTTATCCAGTGAGAACAAAATTTATTTGACAATTGCAACAGTGAGTTCCCTATTTTATACAGAGAAAAAGGTAAATATTTACCATTTACTAAATTTACTTGATTCCCTCACAAATTAAATGAGCAATTTACATGTACTCTTTAATCAAGGGGACAATTATAACAAATTTGAAAAATAAGTTCAAAATACTAAAAATCAATAAAAATCACTAATTTAATAATTAGAATAGCACCAAATTAATCAAAGATAGTGCAAAAACTAGAAAGTAAAATAAAATAAAGGGCCCTGAGTGACTCTACACTATAAATAGACTGATAACAAGACTGAGCATGTATTACTAATTATATGTAGGTTAGGAAGCTGCATGTAATTATCTATCTAATTATTTAATTCAATTAAATCCAGTACTTTTCAGTAACAGCAAAATAAATATTTATTAAGCAGTTAGTGACATTGCCAGGTGCAAGTACAAATTACACATTACAAATTGAGTTTAAGTCAGTTACATTGAAAACATTGAAAAACTTTAATGCATGAAGTACATGAGATGGTAAAACAAAATAAAAAAATAAAAAGAAAACTAAACATGAAACTTGTTCACAAATGTCTGTGAAAAATGTTTATTGATATGTGATTTAATATAAAATACTTTAAAATTTGGATAGGACGCATGGAATAAAACTCTTTTTAAATGCTTCTGTTCTTGTTAACATTGGAATGTATTCTTTTCCCCTTCTGTTATGACGCATGTTTTGATTTTTCATAAGTACCTGGTGTAATGGATGGTGATTATTTCTATAGATCTTATTTACTAATCTTTGGTCTTCTTCATCTCTTATCATGAATGCATCATATATATTATCACAATAATTTTTTACAAAACAAGATTGAAAGAATTTGTTGATGTCATTAAATTGAGTCTTATTTCCTCCATAAATAGCTATACCATATTGCACTTTGGATACAACAATTGCCTCAAACACCTTTGTTCTATCTTTTATATTGACATTATCCAGCCTTAAGGGTTGCACTGAGTTAGGATGGGGAACACATAAGCTGCTTCATTAAGCTGAGATTTGGAAACAACCCATCAGCAGTGAAAACAACTAAGTATTGAAAGATTTGGAGATCAGAGTCAGCCAGAGGCCTTATGGAAGATCAGTCATCAAGGAAACTGCAGCAATCAATTCACACCTAAATGTTATTCAATTACAATGGATGTTCATAAAAGTTAACTACAATTGTTAATAGAATGAACCAGTTGATATAAGTACATCCCTACTGGCAATTAACGAAGAATTATATTCAAAAGGAATTAATCAATTTATGTTAAAGCTTGGTAGCAGATGCTACATGGTGACTGCAACTGGTTAAAGAACAATGAAGAGGAAACCAACAATAAGTTGATATCCTGACTCACTACTTAAAGTCAAAGATGTAAGAAATGCAACCACAATATCACTGACAGAACCTATAATGTAAAACATGCAATGGAAACACCAACCACTGATAAAGCAGGCAGTCAGCTACTACCATCCAAGGAGAAACCTAACCTGAAGCAGATTCAGAAACAAAGAATTGTACTGAGATGCAAGCCCCTACTAATTTTAATCAAGATGATGAATATGAGAGCAAAGAGAGGTAGCACCAAGAAAGGCACAAGCAAAACAAACACTACCCCAAGAAGATCATGTTCAGAAACAGATGCATTCCCTAAAGAATTAGAGAACCTACACATGTCCCCAGAGACAAGTTCTACAG
Organism: Hofstenia miamia; assembly: GCA_900660155.1. Lineage (NCBI taxonomy): Eukaryota > Metazoa > Xenacoelomorpha > Acoela > Hofsteniidae > Hofstenia > Hofstenia miamia. The sequence goes on from CABFPE010000496.1 coordinate 220,787, forward strand.
AAATATTTAACATTCTCAGAGAGAACAATGAAACAGAGTCAATACTGAGAAGCAAGATACAACTGTTAACAGAAAAATTTTTAAAATTAGAACAATATAGTGCTCAGACTAACAGAACTGAGCAGAGACAAAAACTGTGAACACAAGCACAAGAGTTAGAAGAACTTAGACATAAACTCAGAATGATGCAGAGGGACAAAGAGGAAAACCAAAGAGGAATACAAACACACGAGGTAATATTCAAACAGATGAGAGAAAGGAATGTGCAAGCATCACCAGCCAACCTTAAAAAAACAGCTACAAGAATTTGACAAAGAAGATGATGAATGTGAAAAGAAAAGAATCATCAATGAAATCAAGAAAGAAGTAACTGACCAATTTGCAATAAACAAAAGTACAAACACACAGAAGAAACCAACCTTTGAAAATTCTATTCTACCAGAGAACATCAACAACAACATGATACTGTGCAAAGCAGCCTTGCCAAAATATAACAGAAAGGTTGACAGCTACAATCCAACTTTTGTCAAATGGCTTCATATGTTTAAGATCACCATGGCTGAGAGGAATTAAGCCAACAAGCAGCAGCTGTGAGATTCCTGCCTTCAGCTAATTGTAGTAAAGATTCAACATTAAAAGCTTTTCTTACAGAAGTTGAGTAGTAATCAAGAACTATGTGCAATAAAATTGAAGCGATTGGAGAAAAAACTGAAACGAAACTAAAGCACAAAATTTGCAAAGAAAATCCATTCTGCAAACAATATGTAATTACTGCAAATGTCTCAAATACACTTGAATTAACAAACCTTTTAGTTAAAATATAATGCTTATGGAATGTAAATAAAAACGTAACAAACATGAGGAGAACATATTTTTGTCGTTGAGATTTTGAAGAAATACAAGCAAGTGGCGGTAAGGCAGTGATAACCAATCCAGAAGCAAAATTCTTCATAACAATAACGCCTGATATTAAAATATAAAAAAGTTTGAAATGCCAGGTCACTGTGTACAATTGGATAACTAAACCACCAATGAACAAAATGCACATATAAATGCAAGCTAAGTTATTGACATAGAGCGGTTGCCGAGCAAGAGTTTGAGTTAGTGTGTTTTTATTGTGAGAAGATGAAATCAGCAAATATATTGAAAGAGCGACAACAGGAGATGCCGAAAACGATAATATAATTGCCCATATACGACACATTCGACAAGTGCTGCGTTTATCAGAGCATATAATAAACGTCACAATAGAACACATGATGCAATCCNAACGTAACAAACATGAGGAGAACATATTTTTGTCGTTGAGATTTTGAAGAAATACAAGCAAGTGGCGGTAAGGCAGTGATAACCAATCCAGAAGCAAAATTCTTCATAACAATAACGCCTGATATTAAAATATAAAAAAGTTTGAAATGCCAGGTCACTGTGTACAATTGGATAACTAAACCACCAATGAACAAAATGCACATATAAATGCAAGCTAAGTTATTGACATAGAGCGGTTGCTGAGCAAGAGTTTGAGTTAGTGTGTTTTTATTGTGAGAAGATGAAATCAGCAAATATATTGAAAGAGCGACAACAGGAGATGCTGAAAATGATAATATAATTGCCCATTTATGACACATTTGACAAGTGCTGCATTTATCAGAGCATATAATAAACGTCACAATAGAACACATGATGCAATCCATTTCCCCGTAAAAGTTTCCTGAAAAAGCAATGATGCAGCATTGCAGGACAATGTATATGATCCATGAAGTAAGCCTATTTTCAGCATAGAACCTGCCATAAGAAATCAACTGATGGCCCACAAAAAGGCTAAGGGGGATAGAAATAACCAACATTCTATAATAATCAAATTCAACATGTTAGAAACATTATTCATGTTAGTTAGTACAAAATTTATGATAGAAGTGGAATTGTAAAGATACTAATTCAACAAATTGGTATTCAATACTGAATAAGTGCACAAGCATTTAGTCAATTTTCACATAAATTGTAAATATCCTGATAGTAGTTTCAAAAAACTCAATGTAGTCGACAATTTGTATTAACAAGTTCAAAAATTGAATAGATTTGAACAAATTGATAATTAATCATTACAAAGAATGGACCAATATAAATCTAAAATAGCAATTTTGGTAGGAGTTTTTAAGAAAATTTTGTTTTATAAATGATGATAATCTGTAATATGAACAAAGAAATAATATTTAAACAAAAAGCAACAACTTTGGTTAAACAGTTTTTGAGAAAGAAAATCATTTAATGACTTACAACTAAATAAAATTATTCAATAATTGTCAATAAAATAACAGGTAAGAGCGAAAATACAAAATTAGGTAGCAACAAAATTGGAATATTTCAATTCTTGTCAACTAAGAATCAAACACTCTATGAAAATGAGAATGGAATGACTAGTAACACTTAGCTCTAGAGGAAACAGATATTTGAAGTATGACCTCTTCTTGTACATTTGCAAGGGAATGCCCAACAACATTAGAACCCAATTTGAAATTAAATGTGATGTGGAATATAAACTAGAAAAAACAATCAGAAAGGTGGTGGATATCCAGGCAACAATTGAAAACAAGACCTGCATTAATGAAAGAGCTGCAGGGCACAAAGAAACACCAATGGCATGTTGGAACAATTACAAGTCACAGACAGTGAATACCTAACCCCACAATGAAAACAAAATGGAAAAATTCATTAAAATAAAAGGTAGAGATGGAGAAACAAAAAAAGTAAGAGAGGGACATAAAGTGCTACAGCTGTGGAAAAAAGGGCACAAAAAAGACAATTGCAAAAAAAAGATTAATATGATTAGGGAAGAGGAGGCATACTACAAAGACAAAGATGTGATCAAATCCAAAGTGGAATTGGTCAAGGACACACAAACTGAAGACAAATCAGAAGACTAGCTTGAGTGCTGACTCCAGAAAATCAAGCACTGATAATGATTATGATGAACCTGGACAATATCAACACAATAACAATAACTATAAATAGGGTGATGACAAAGGCAACAATTGATATGGGAGCTGTAACATCTATTATAACTGATGAATGTGCAATAAAATTGGGGTTTAGATGAGAAGTCCTTGAAAGATTGAACAGAAGACTAATCAATGTGGCCAGAGAATATATAGCTACTAAAGGGAGGTTAAAAGCAGTACAAATTAGAATAGTGAACACCACTTTGAACAATCACTAGAAGTGATAGACACCCACAACAACTTATTACCACACAAAGTAATACTGGGTGATAATTTTTGAACTAAGAACAGATGTGCAATAAATTACTCAAATAGAACAATCAAGGTAAAGAAGGAGGAAATTGAAATCAAAGAAGAAGAAGGCAAGCTATCAACAATAACATTTGAACTAAAGGAAGATGTAAAGTTACAACAATATCAATGGAGGATGCACATGAATCAAATAGGAGAGAAGATTACAGCAGATATAATGATTTACAAGAACAAAGGAATTAACTAAAAAAATAGTCTCAATGCCTTCAAGTGTGTGTGCCATAAGAAATGGAAAAGGAAGGATACTGATACAGAACACCACAAATCACAATGTTAACTTGAAGAAAACTAATGTGAGAATATTTGGAAAATATGCTAAATCTAGAATCAAAGCAATTTGGAAAGCAATGGAAGACATTGATGAGCAGAAAAGTTTGTATGTTCAATTTGAGTGGGTGAAAACCATCAATGTAACAAGTACTCCCTACAGCTGATTTGAGGGCATAGGGATGAAAGCAAATAGAGAAGAAAATTTCAAAACACCACAATTACCAGAAGAGGAACATCAACTTCTAAATGGGAAGAAATCGCAACAACTTAGAGAGCTATTAGATAAACATAAACAAATGTTCAACTAAGGAGAGATAAGCATGGGCTAAGCAATAGGTGAGACACACAAGATAGTGTTATGACAACAAACAAACCAATAAAACTACTGGTGAGATGAGTACCAGAGCTGATGAAGGACAAATATAATAGGATACTGAAAGAACTGATCAAAAACAAAAAAATTTGACCCAGCAAAAGTACATACATGGCACCAACAGTGTTCATAAAACAGGGAGAGCAGTATAGATTATGCATAGATTTTCAGAGACTGAATAAAATGACAAAAAATGACTCTTACCCACTTCCCAGAATAGAAAACAATCTGTACAAAGCAAGCAAGCACAAGTACTTTATATTGATAGATCTATGTAAAGCATATTGGTAGGTGTGAATAGAAGAAGAAGATATTGAAAAAATGGAGTTCATTACACTTTATGGGTTGTATGAATGGATTTATATTGTGTTTGGATTGTGTAATGCACTAGCACCTTTTCAGAGATACATAACAAAGGTACTAAAGAACAAGAAACATAAAATGGAAGAGGGTGTGAAAGCATACATAGATGACATCATCATGATCAGCAACACCATAGAAGAACACCTCAAGAAGCTGGAAAGGACACTGTCAATTTTAGAAAAAGCAAGCCTGTGAGACATGATCCAGAAGATAAAGAAACCAAATAAGATATACAGATGATAATTGGTTCCTTCAACTACTATGGAACATTCATACCTAACATTGCTGGGAAAACTGCCAAAATGACATGACTAATGAGGAAGTCTGTGCCTTTTATATAGACATGGTAGGAGCAGGAGGAATTGGACAGTATAAAGGAAGAACTAGCAAAACTGCCATCACTAAATAAGGCAGAATACAATGAAGCATTCATTTTGGACTGTGATGCAAGCAAGGTGGCAATTGGAGCAACACTAGGACAAATAAAAAATGAGAAAGAGGTGCTGATACAATTCCTTAGCTGCAAACTGAAGCTGAGCTAGGAAAATTATGGTTGGATGAAACTAGAAATGCTAGCCCTAATTGAAAGCATCTAGAAATTCAGGCATTTTTTAATTGGAGAAGAATTCAGGGTCTGCACAGACAACAGCAGTTTAGCATGGCTGAAGAAGTTCTCAGGAGACAAATCAGGAGTAGTGTTGAGGTGGATCAAGTACCTAAATGAATTTACTTTCACCATTGAACACCAGAGAGGAACACTACACACTAATGCAGATTTCTGGACTGCACTCCCAGAGTATCAAAGAGATGCAGCCAAGGAAGACAGTGAAAAGAAGCAATTTCAATTCTTACCACATATGGAATATGAAGGATTACCCAAAATAAATGTTGATAAGAAAGGGCAAGTAGTCTTCCCAATCATGATCAAAGAAGAGATATCAGAGAAAGAAATCATAGAAAAGCAAAAGGATGATGTCATACTGAACAAAGCAGTAAAAAGCTGCAAGAGCTGCAATTAATACTATTAAAACTAACAGTTAGTTACTATGAGAGATACAAATGGAAGACAAACAAAAACAGATTCCTATACATGGAATCACAGAACAACAGGATTGCAATCCCAGAATATTATAAAAGGGAATTAATAATGAAAGTGCATGAGAGGGGCTATTTAGGCATCACACAAACAGAAAGTACTTTCAACTGAAGGTTTATGATGACAGCAGTCAGGAGAGTCACAGAAGAAGTCATTAACAAATGCAAAATATGTCTCCTAAACAACAAGCAGCATTTCCCAATCCAGAGAGTACCACTAGAGAAGATTATAGCAATGCAACCCAACAAAATCATACACATAGACTTGGAGATGTTATCAAGAGATGAGGAAGGATACCAACACCTACTAGTAATGGTGGACAATTTTATCAAATATGCAAGGATGATCCTGACAAAAAACACAACAGCAGAGATAGTAATGAAGGAGTGGATCCTGAAGTTTGGACCAATGGAGATAATAATTACAGACAAGGGCCTGCAATTCAAAAGTGGTGTATTTCAGGAAATGTCGCCACTATTAGAAATATTCTGTGAAAGTACAACAGCATATCACCCACAGGCAAATGGTGAAGTAGAAAGAATGTTAATTAAGCTAATTAGAGTTGCAACATCAAGGATAGGAGGACAAAAATGGCAAGAATTAATCAAAATGGTCAAGTCTTTTTAAAACACATCCATACACTCAATGACAGGCATGACACCATTCAAGGCAATGTTCAGAAGGAAAGCTGCAACACCACTACCAATGCAGTACTTCAACTACAGTGGGAAGATGGACAAAAAATATGTAAACCAACTAAGAAGCCAAATTACTGCAAAACATGAAATGATGTGTCATAATATAAAAAGTTTGCCATGAGACAACAATGAAATTACAATAAAAAAATTTATGGTCATGCACATAAGATAGGCACACAGTATATGCATTCACACCTGTAAAATTGACAGACACAAACCAGGTCTGAAAACTTAAAACAATTTGGTAAGGTCCATATATGATAACACAAGTATTGCCAAATAATGAGTATATGCTAAAAAAACAGCAGATTACTGCAATTTCAAAATTGAAAATGAGCAATGGCAGACATCAAGGAAACTAAAGTAGATGAAAATGCCAAATTTAAAATAAATCAAATTAATGGAAATGAAACCCCTTATGATATGAATGAATTAGACAGTTTACCAGAAGAAGGTTTTGATGCAGAATTCAAAACAAATATTTGGTAAAGAAAACTTACAAACAAGAGTACTGCCAAGAAAGGCAGCAAGAGATAAATATATATATGACCCTGAATGGAGAGAACTGATGTTAAGCAGCCCAACTTTCCCTCCAGAGGTCCACAATGCTGATTTGAGGGCAGAGTGACTGATGGAGTTCCAGGGGAAGGTGTAGGTGGGGGAAGAACCATATGCATATGAAAGTGATTCAAGAGCCCACAGCTAGTTGATTGCTGAAAGAGTAAGCTGATTTGAGGGCAACTCAGTAGAGACCATCAGTTTTGACTCACTTGATTGTGAGCCAAGCATCAGAAGGCCATTACAGATTACTCAGCTACACACCCCCTCAGAAACAACATCAGAAAGAACAGTATGTTCAAAAGAAAGAGAGCAACATATGTCAAGAAAAGATGGAGAAACCCTGCACCCCTACTTTATGGGAACACTAAAAATGAGAAACAATGTATTAAAAACAGAGGGCAGCAACTTACCAATCATACTAGATTCCATGAAAAGGCCAATTGTCAATGTGATAATAAGCTATCCAAGAGACTTGAATGAGACACTTGAGAGACCATACTGTACAGTGCACATAACTTTTGACAAAAATTTCACAATTGAGAGAGCACAAGGACATGGCATACATACATCAGATAACCAAAATACCAGAGATCAACTTTGACAAGGATAACTTTGTGATCATTTACATCCTAAAGTAAAAGAATACAAAAAAAGCAGTTAGATCAAACATTCAGAATGGCAAGAGTACAGAAGATACAAATTGTAACCATCACACAAATGACCCTCAGCAAAATCCCTGACTTTTTGCACACACTAGCCATGTGGCTGGAGAATGTTTTTCCATGAAAAAAAGAAGTGATGGACACCAAGGTATCAAAATTAATATGCTTTGATCTACAGTTAGATTATTGGATAATGATGGACCCATGTATAGCAATAGAGCTATTTAAACAGGTGAAGACAATCAAACTGACAACAAATGCAGAAGGTGTAGAGAAAGCCAATATGTTATTTATCAAATGCATCCTCACACAGAGACAGGAGCATCTCAGACAAATACAAGAAATATGAAAAGAGATGAAGCTACAAAAGAAAACAACAGAAGAATGGGCTGAAGTAAACATAGAGGTGCTGTTCAAGAAATATCATAAAACAATAGAGGTAGCCTTGATGGAGATAAATAGAGCATACAAACTAAAAACAAACAAAGATTTTAAGAACATGATATTTGAAGAGAAAAACACACCAAAAATCAGGTTTAGGAAAACTGTTTGGTTAATAGTGATTTTATAAACAGAGGAAAAAGATCTTTGACTAATGATATCAAGAGCAGGGCAACATAGACTCACAAAAGTGAAAAAGTATAAAATCAAAATGTCCCCAATTAACACCCAAATAAAAAATTTGCTACTGAAGGAATATGTAGAGAAAATAATTTCCCCAGAAAAAATGAAGAAGCTGAAGCAGACAATCAAAAAAAATGATAAGTAGACTCATAATAAATAAAAGCCTGATGAGGAGAACAACAACTGTGGACATGGCAAACAAGATGGGAACCATGCCAGAAGAAATTGCATTGTTCAATGAACCTATGAGAAAATACCTGTTGAGTGCAAAATTGGAAATGTGGCTGAGACAGGTAGAAACAGAACCTTGGATAACAACAAAGAAAATCATAAAAAGAAAATTGCTGACAACAAAGAAATAGTTAAGATGATGAAGGAGAAAAATGTACATCAAACTCTACTAAAAAGAAAGTCCATGATGCACATTCATGAAAATAATAAAGAGTGCAGAGATGATGAGAAGAGGAGGTATTACAGAACCTGTTGAAGTCTGTGAAAGGATAACAAAAACACAAAGAGAAATTATCAAAGAGGAAGAACTACTAACCTCAATGCAACTGATCCTATCCCCAAAAACACAACAGCAAATCCATAAAATCAATATAGAGAAATGGGGAACTACCTGTCCCAAAAGCACAATGCAATGGATAGACAAGGATGACTAAAGATTTTTGGTTGAAATAAAGATAATGAAGGAAACAGAGGAAATTCACTCCAGAAATTACCAGAAAGTAAAAGAAGAGCAAATGGTGACATCCATGAAATTAATGTTTATAGAAGCCTTTACAAAAACAGAGTTGGAAGAGCTGCTAAAGCCATATAATAAATTGGCTGTTGATGTAGAATGTATCACATCAAAAATAGAGATGAAAGACATGATCCAGATAAAAATGAGTAGAAGTGGGTTAACACAAAGTTTTTAGGACACATTGAAATACAGTAAGAAGAACTACCCAGCAAAAATTGGACTGGCAATGACACTGACAACATCAGCAACATACAACAAAATAGAACAACAAATCAAAACAAAAATCCTCATCTGCATGCCACTAGAAACAATATCAATCCCAATGATACTCCCAAGATGGAGGATACCCAAAGACATGAAAATAGCAAAAGCATTCCTACACAAATACAAAACCTACATGAACACAAAAGAATGAGCTAAAACAATAATCAACAGAGAGGATTACAAATGATGACAAGAAATCATGTGCAGCAATGACAACAGGGAATGTGTATATGTTGAAGGAGTGATAACTCCCTATCAACTATACACTCAAGGCAAAGCCATCAATGAGCAGTTAAAAGAACTGAGAGATGAAATTGACAAAAGAACAATGAAAGCAGTAATGCTATTTTTGGGAGTAAAAATGTAGTCTGGCTGGACTTGTGGGATAAACAGTATTTCTACTATGATGTCACAAAGTGGGTCAAGATAGTAACAATGATAAGGTTGAACAAGAATGACCCAAACAACATAACAGAGGAGGAAGTAAGAAACAACATAAGCTTCTTCTACAAGGATGTCATGAACACCAGAAGCCTTCAAAAAGTATTTATGTTCTTTTACCCAGATACAGCAATTTGCAAAGACCTAGCTCACTCAAGTTAAGAGGATGCTTAGATGGCATTAATGATAGCAATAAAAGGGATCCACCTGCATCAGAAATACTACAAAATATTTTCAAGAAAAATGAATGAAGTGTGAGAGATTGCACCAATATCAGAGAACATCAAAGAAGCAAAATTTTTGTACTATCATAGTATGGTTGGTACATTTTGCCAACAATGATATACTTAGAACCAACAAACACTTTCTTAAAACTAACAATGCAAATTTATTTAAAAAAAATTTGTTTAAAATAGATAAGAAAGAGGCATTATTTTAAATAAAAGAAATAGGGATATAAAAATTAACTTTTATAATCCAAAGTATATTATTAAATATAATTTGTATGAGGGCTGGATGCTTAATTCTTTAAGTGAACAAATTATTATAACTAATTTGATGTATATTTAGCTTAAATTAACTGTGTTTTTGTTTCTATAAACTAAAACTGATTGAATTAGTTAGAAATAAATGTAGAGTCCAAAAGTAAGATGATGAGGTCACCCAGGATAGCTTCATCCAAAGATTTTTAACTCTTGATTAAAAAGTAAATATTGTATTCAAAGAGTGAATGTGGTTATAGGCCTACTGGGGAAGAATCCAGCCAAAAAAAATTCTAATGCATCTAGGTAGCCACTTCCATGGCAAAGTGGAAGAGCTGGGTTTTTTGCAAATACTTGAACTACAGTATAAGCTATATACTACAAGCCATAAATACAAAGATAAATGGAAAATCACTTATACTTAAGAAGAAGGATGTGTTTATTTTAGGAGCAGTTACATAACAATAGCAGAATGTGTTATTCTACAGATTATTAAATAACTGCATATACCAATCAGTTGAAGCTCTTCTAAAAATAAGTTATTACTTGAAAGACATATAATAGTGAAAATGATCCATCACAAATTCAATTACAATGGCATAAATAAAATTCACAAATGATTGCCCTAATACTATTATTTCACATACATATTTTAATCATTTCAGAAAAGTAACTAGATATTCAAGATATTTTTGTTACCTCAATAAAGCCTTTGAAGACTAAATCCACCTTGTAGGTGCATCACTTAAGCTGATTAAATAATTCTATTAAGATTCAGAGTTTTTAATTATTATCAGATATACTTACTATTTACTTCCCAATGTCCATCACCTGCTAATTCTGATTGGCTAATAAATTTATTTTTTGCAAATTGGGTTTCCTAGTTAAATATCTCAAGCAATTTGCATTGTTGGTTTTAAGAAAGTGTTTGCTGGTTCTAAGTATATCATTGTTGGCAAAAAGTACTAACCTCATAGTACAGTAACAACAGAAAGGGAGGCAATACTAAAAATGACGAAAAAGCCAGAATTTGCAACAACAAGCTGGAGTGATCTGAAGGCAGACACAATAATATGAAAAGCTGATGAACTAGTCAACAGAGAAAGAGCTGTGCTAAAAATAATGCAAGCTGAAGGGGGCATGTAGCATAATCCAAGAATTAATGCTGCAAAAAAGAAGAAGAAAGAGATTAGTTGGTCAAAGAAGATTAACATCAAATTATGATTAAAATTAATTGTAAATCAAAATCAATTTAAGTTCAATTTAGCATCATTAATTTTGTAAATGCAACTAAGAGATAACATTACCAAATAGTACTTGTTGATAACAATTTGGCAAAAAATGAGGGCAATATTGCTTCCAATATTTTTAGCCATCTTGGCAGATGATAATTTGAAATTCAAATCAACAGATACTTTTTGAATCAAAACTATAAATAGAGAAAAATCATTTTAGAAATCTATTGAAGTAAATTCTTTGAAAATCTTATCTTTAGATTTATTTCAGTTTGCTTATTATTAAATCATGTCAAGCTAATTGGTAGATGCTTAGTATTAGTGAGGGCAAACATTGGGAGTGATTCAAGGGTCCTTGATCCATGCCATGAAACCACATTTAAGTTAGGGATATGATTAGGAGTTTTTCTCCATTTAGCTGACTATTGATTCTTTTAACAACATGTAAGCAATAACAAACTTTGGGAAAAAAGGCTAGTTTGCCAATCATAGGATATTATATTTTATATTAACTAGACTACATAGTAGACCTATAAATAGACTGATAACAAGACTGAGCATGTATTACTAATTATATGTAGGTTAGGAAGCTGCACATAATTATCTATTTAATTATTTAATTCATTTAAAGCCAGTATTTTTCAGTAATGGTTAAATAAATATTTATTAAGCAGCTAGTGATATTGCCAGGTTGCAAGTACAAATTACACATTACAAATTGAGTTTAAGTCATTATCTAATACATGTAGCTAAAGCAGAGACCATGGACACCACACTTATCTCAAATCAGTATACTTTCTATAAGGATACTAGTGTAGAGTCACTTGGGGAAATTCGTGTTTATTATTTAGTTGATTTTTATTTCCTTTTGTATCACGTCACTATGACGTCAGAATTATGTTTCGACCTCAGGTTTACGAAGGAACTCATGTCCCCTCAAAGGTGCTATATGTTGCTCAAATGTAATTTGAATTGCGAGGGAAATTGATAACATGAATGATTAAACTTGATTGTAAACTAAGGCAGGTAGTTATTTATTATTAACCATGTATAAAATGAGTAAACTTGTAGAAAATGGTGAATAGATTTTGTCTATCCTCAAATACTGTTACTTTTCTCTCCGTTACTTTATCTATTGTTTTAGTATGAAAATAATTGCTTAAGCTCGGCAACAATTTGGGAGTGCCTATTCAAGGTACAGGGCAACATGTAGCTCCTGGCAATCATTAGATCTTCCCAGCCCAAATTGTGGACTCANTAAATAGACTGATAACAAGACTGAGCATGTATTACTAATTATATGTAGGTTAGGAAGCTGCACATAATTATCTATTTAATTATTTAATTCATTTAAAGCCAGTATTTTTCAGTAATGGCTAAATAAATATTTATTAAGCAGCTAGTGATATTGCCAGGTTGCAAGTACAAATTACACATTACAAATTGAGTTTAAGTCAGTTACATCCAGCCTTGAGAGTTGCACTGAGTTAAGATAGGGAACACATAAGCTACTTCNTTACTTTATCTATTGTTTTAGTATGAAAATAATTGCTTAAGCTCGGCAACAATTTGGGAGTGCCTATTCAAGGTACAGGGCAACATGTAGCTCCTGGCAATCATTAGATCTTCCCAGCCCAAATTGTGGACTCACTAAGTTACGGATACAGGAATGGTTAAGGAAATAATAAATCTCTCGTTCAAAACTCAACACATACATGCACCTATAATTGATTACACTGTGATGATACCATGCCGTTGGCTAACACGAATGTCTGGTAATTACAGACTATTATTTAGTGAGCTGAGAACTAACAATGAAAATGAGATTTACTTTTGTAATGAGATAGAAATTAATAAGTGAGACAAATAGGGTAGCACCATGCACTAATCGAGCACTGAACTGTTTCTGTTTTCTAAAGACTCCGCTTCGGCTGGAAGCCACGTTAGTTGATCATCTTGGGAAGACCTAAAGTATCATATCAAGTACTTGGATGAACTACAATTGTTTTTATATTAGTTTATTTTCTCTTTACTTGTTTCCCCAGAATCAGGGCTGCTGTTTCCTATGTTAAACCTTCTGCAGAGTCAATTAGTTACTAGTAAAATCACAGCCCACGATTCTACACTAGCACTAGCACTAATGAAAATCTTGTTTACTAAATCTTGAACAATGTCAGAAATAGCTGCAATGTTACAGCCTCATTCTCAATTGGCTCTAGACATAGAATGTATTACTTCTGAAATTCACATTTCAGAAGCAATTTAAAAACACTGCCATCCTCACTTATGCTCAGATTTACAATGCATGAACTGTCATGTTTCCATAGGGATTGCCTGGTTGGAACTCACACCAACATTATAAACACAATTGGAAGAGTGCATTGGAACTGAAAATAATTATTACATGCCATTTTTTGACATGGTAAAAAATCATTATAACTTACATAGATTCTTTACATTTTTCTATGCTTATACTACAAACAATTAAGACAATGCACATGCATCAGACATAGATGCTAAGATGACATTATTAATTGGCATTAAAGGCATTTCCTTATACTTAAGATTCTACAATATCTTTACCTGAAAGTTGAACCACCTTTGTAATTCAGTCACAATATCAAAATGCATGAAAATACCTAAATTCTATAACTTTGCAAAGAATGTCAGCATGAAATAGGAAGCACTCCATGGACATGTGGACTTGCTTTCTTGGAATAATCCTTGAGCTATCACCTTAGTGCAACAAGCTCAAGCATTGATTGAACCTGATATGATGGAGATTGTGGAATGCCATCTTAGGGGGCATGTAGAAAACTGCACTTATTCACCATCTCTAATTTTGGTTACATGAACTTAGTATTTGCAATCTCCTAAGTATATTCAATGAATTTTAGTTTTGTAAAATGTGTAATTTCAGTTTACATAATTCTGATAATTTTATGCAGTAATTTCTGACAATTGCAGACTACCTGTTATAATGTACTAATATTAGCAATTGTGAGTTGTTTTCATATATAAATGAATATTCATTTGTTTAATAGAAAGAAATTTGGATTACATTTTAATTTTTCTTTACTTAAGTTTAATTATACTTTTCTAACTACTTTGTATTAGTTAAGAGGTACCTAGAAGTGGTACAGCTCAGCTATCATATTCTTTAATTTATGGCTCAGGTGTACAAATAGGTCTTTGTTTTATTCATTATCAAAAATTGTTATTATTGCAAACACCTAAATTTCATGACATGAGAAATGCACCAAGCTTAGGTTTATACTTAACACTTAGGTTCCATTACACTGCCCCTGATAATATTAGGGCTTTTCCCTCTCTTTCTTAAATAGGGCTCTAGTCTTAAGCAACTCTTTCACAAGGTTTTTCATTTCAGGTTGGCTGAGTGTGGCCACTCTTCCCTCTGTTGATTTCCTGTCATTATTTGCTTCTATTAGGAATAGGCATTATGATAGGAGGAGTTAATTATTTACTGTAGCACCAACAAATCCATGCTTACCACAAAACCCTTATTAGATAGGGAATCAGGATTTCCATTCTGATGCCACACAATAATTATTACCTTTGTACATTTTGGAGGTTAATATATTTTATGATCTAATGAGATTTCACCTAGCAGCATGAATTTATTTACTTTGCCTGAGGCAGTATGGCCTCCAAAATCAATAAGAATTATTATAGTTTGTACATGATTTTTATGTTCAAGTCAGTAAATTTAGTGTATTGTCTGTGAACAATTATTAAAAGATGAAACATTTATATCTTCAAATAATGTATATTATGACACAACTGATCTATTTTGAAATGGCATTGAATTAAATAGTATCTTAAAACACAGTACTGATGACAGTTATATTAGTAAGGGTATGGCTTTTGATACAGGACTTAAAAACTCTGATTATCTTGATTTAAAATTATTGGTTTTCAAATATTCTTTTGGGGTATTTGCCAAAGGTATAGGCACAATTTGCAAAATAAAACAAACAATTAAAATTATTCAGAAACTTGCATATAGCTTAGATTTTAAAAATTTAATATTTGGTCTAGTTACATCAAATAGTATAATTTGTGTTGATATTTCACAGAGTTGGACAATTTTGGTTGTTTGTAAGTGACACAGGTCCTATAAAATGGAATTAGTTTACAAAATTTTACATAATTCCTTTTAAGGAAAAATTATTGAAATTTATTTTTTCTAAACTCTTAAAAGTAAAGAAGCCTTAGGGACTAAACTGTGTTAAACATAGGTAAACTTACACATGTAAAAATATTATATTTTTTCTTATACAAAAAATGAATAAAAAAGTTCAAATTGTAAGTGAACTGATTATATTGAAATCAGTAAATAATACTAAGACTGGAACAAATTCTAAAACTAATGAACATTTATAGGATGTGCAATCTACAAGAAAAAAGCATGAATTAACCAGTCTAAAAGAAGTTATCAAGCACATAGTAAGTATCTTTGAAATACTAAAGGTAAATTATCATAAGTTAAATCCTGTAAGTCTCAAGTCTTATATAGCTTACCAATGTCTCCATATAGTGGTTGGTAGTTGTTATTTATTGGCCAGATCATGTGCTTTTTGTGTTGACTATTGTTTGTACATATTGTAAATACACATTGTATATAAGACACCCAAGCATCTGTAAATGAAGAAATAGTTTAACCATGTTCTCTTTTCACTAGAATCACCCCAGTGATTGGGTTAGGATTACCCTGATGTGATCCTGAACAGGTGGCAAGTCATGAAGAATTTCCTCATGATCTGCTGTCTAATCAATGCTGCAGTAGCAAAAGATGGTTTTTATTACTTGTTTTGTTATTTGTTGTCTAAGTCATTGCTGGCCACAACTGGTGTATGGAATGCATCATGCAAAATGAACCCCATTGAAAGTGAGTTAGCAATGTCTACTCCTTAGTTTTGCATGTTTGAGCAAAGAGCATTTGAATTGATACATTTGTGCCAGATCCTCATCAATTGGGTACACAATAAAAATTTATAGGCCAGATTATGTGCTTTTCATGTTGACTATTGTTTGTACATATTGTAAATATGCATTGTATATAAGACACCCAAACATCTGTAAGTGGAGAAATAGTTTAACTGTGTTCTCTTGTTCACTGGAATCACCACAGTGATTGTACAATAGTTAATTTTCAGAAGAACATTTTAATAATTGATATATTATATATATTTGACTAGGAGATTGGTTTCATTGGCCAAGGCCATGGATGTTTAACATGCTTATTTGAATATTAATTTGGAAGTTTCCAATATTGTCATACAAATTTTATTCTTCATATGTATATGATAGATTTTACAATGAATTTCTTAAAAAGGACTCCTTTATTAGAACATATTACATGTTTTATGAGCTGTTTAAAAATAGGGGGAACTAAGACTAGAAGCACTGAATTTCACATAAAAATTTTAAACAATAGTTGGCTGCATACTTGAAATTGAATTTCCATGATATCAAAATATTAACAAATGTATGTTTTGAAAATTAAAATCAATACAAAAATATTAATAAATTAAAGAAAGATGATAATTTTAAAGAGGATTCATATATGGTTCCCATATTATTAACACTACTTTGGCAAGTGCTAATGTAGAATCAGTGGCTGGAGACTATAGCAGCATTACTAAGGAACTAATTGACTCAGCAGAAGGTTGCAAAAATGACCTTAATAGAGCAGCCACAATTCTAACAAAATAATAATAATAGATCTAGCAAACATCAGTAATTCATCCATTATAACCTGTAACTGTTTAGAGAGAAAACATCTAGGATGACAAATTCATATGACTTCCAGCCAAAGTGCTACCTGAGGGGAAGGCAGTTCATGATTTGAGTGCACAGTGCTATCTTAATTGTCTTATAATTTATTATTGAGCTCAATACATATAAAACAGTTTTGATGTAGTTCTTATCCCTCAGCTCACTATTAAATAGCACATAATTGCTGTGCATTCACATTAACCAACAGTATAAGATCATCACAGTGTAATAATGTTATTGGTGCATGGTGAAAGCAAATGAAGATCTTATCTTTGCTATATGTAACTGTAACTTAATACAGTCAATGATTTGGGCTGCTAACTGTCCAAAAGCCATGCATAAAATTAGTTTGCAGTTAACAGTAACTCCCAAATTGTTACTGTGACTTACACAATCAATATTATCAAAACAATTTAAAAAAAAAAATGTAAAGTGTAAGAGAGTTGAACACAGTTGAGGTAAGGTAAGCTCTATTGCTTGTTTGCTACAATTTCTGCACTATTTATACATATTTTAAAATTATTACATGCTTTGTTTACAACTCAAGAAATCATATGATCATGTTTCCCCTGTAAATTCAATTGAGCAACAAAACAACATATCACATCATTGAGGGGATATAATTATAGCATTGTAAATTAAGCTTAAAAATAAGGAGCTGACCTCAAAGTGATGTAATCACAGAAATTACAAAATAAGAAATAAATAGAAATCAAAATAAAATTTGCAAGAAGTCCCTGAGTGACTCTACACTAAAAGCAGCAAAAGAGATGAACAAAAAACTGGCCCACAGTAGAGATTTAACCACTCATTCAAGAACACCACCCAACTGTAGAATACCTAACAACCCAGATACAACATTTTTAGAGATGAAAAAAAAAACTGAACTTGAGAAAAGCCATGTTCAACAACAAAAGCCCTGCAAGAAATTCAGCTGTCCAGATATTAGCACTATTTTTAACCACAAATAGTTCAATTGAATTATTGTTGGACAGAAAAGAAAAAGAAATGATCTCCTTAAGGAAACAATATTTGATAATGATGTCACCTATCAGAGCCAATTTGAAATCATAGTAATTACCAGGAGTAGTAACTAATGTCTCATAAATTAAGTTAAAAAAAAGCTTTAACTTGCACCAAAAAATCTTCACCAAATTAAGAAGGAATTGCCTTAGGCAAAAATCTCAATAATGTTACCAGCATCCCACATGGGCATATGCTATTTGCAACTACAAATCTTATTGAGCAGTAACACAAATTACATATGGGGAGCTACCTGTAAATCCAAGCTTGAAGTATTTCTAAAAGAACCCTGGTTGATAATAGCTATGTTGATAAAGCAGAAATGTTTCAACATGGTGGAAATTAGAAGTAGGATGCTGTACTTAATATGTTAAACTAGATGAAAGACACAGTGTAGCATCATCTAAATAAATCTAAAAAGCTGCAAACTTTGAATGAAGATGAGAATAAGATCAAAGAAATGATGATTAGAAATATTGTATTTAGATCAATTAGATTAATTGAGATTCATTTGTATTATGCAACCAAGAAACAATATGCATCAAAAATAAGAGATTAGTATTGGTCAATAATAATACTTTTTGGCAAAATGAGGGGCCAAAGTTGCTTCCATTATTTTTAGCCAACATCTTGGCTAATAAAAAGTTTAAATTTGAAATCAACAGGTAATTGTCTGGATTTGCTATAAATAGGTATTAAACATTGTAAGCAATTGATAAAGAATTTTATTTGGAATTCTTATTTTGTTCTACTACAATGGTTTGATTATTTAATATGATGTCAAGCTAAATGAGTAGTGTTTAGTAGTGGTCTGGATCCATCATCAAGATTGATTCTAGGGTCTTTGTGCCAGACTATGAAAGTGTACTTAGGTTAGGTGTAGGAGTTTTTCTCTTGTTTAGCTGACTAGTGATCACTTAATATGTGTATTACAATAATTAATTTCATGAAACATTTGGATGACCAAAACCTAGGGAATATATTAACATTGTTTTAGATCCAAAGGATTGGTGAAACTGGATGTGGAGATCAGTTTCAGGCAGATGCCCATTATCAATCATTGGAGAAATTGCTGCATGGCTTCATCACCTTAATAGTGAACAGTTAAATCTAGTTACATTGTGTTAATAGAAACAAAAGCTAAAGCAGCATCTAGTTAAAGTAAGTCCCTACCCTCACAACTATGACTAAGGTTGTATAGTAACAAAAGGATAAACTGTAATGATGCCTGGTAGAGGATGTTACAACAGTAATACATTGCAAAGAGATATACCCTTATTTTTATTGAACAAAATTGTAACAACTGAACAAATACTAAAAGGAAGGAGAAGACAAAATCATCAGAATAATTGGAATTTAATCCAAATCAGAAACTGAGCTATTGGACAAAGTACAATTGCTAAATGAATCAGCAATCAAACTATCACAAAAAACACCACCAACAGAGTTAACTTTGAAAAATTTGGAAAGCTACCACAAATATGACAACTACAATGGAGATAAATGGCAACAGAAAATATCCTTGAGGAAAAATGATCACAAAAAGTTGATGATAAAGAGTATGAGGACATAGTTCTGCCACAATATGATAAACTCATTACAAAGAAATTTAATTCTGCCAAAGGCTGTTTATCACTGAATCATTCAGAATTGCAGAAATTGTGCAACTTTTAACACCAAGCAAACATCTTGCAGTCAATGTTGAATGTATTACTTCAAAAGTTAGTAATCTCAGAACAATGTAAACAGATATTCAGCAGATGCAGTTTATCTAAATGATTACAAATGGTAATGTCAAATGTATACAAAAATGCATGAATGCATGCAATGAACTGCCACTGTTATTCTCAGTGTCTATGATACTACTTAAATGGAGATTCAAATGAAAATAACTAGTAAAGACACCATTAGTAGACCATGACTCTTGGTAAATTTGGAATAAATATAGTCCAAAGTAGACAACGTCAAACTTCATGAAAAATTTGCAAATCAAATGACTATAATTAAAGGAAATACATTGATGGATATATTGCACCCTTGGAACTATATACAAAAGGACACCCAATTTTAATGTGAATTGATTACACACTTAGATGGTTTACTTTAAGAAAATCTAAAATTCTAAGATGTAAAATATAAATAGTTAAAAGGTACTAGCAAACATTAATTGCACTAATCCTATCCCAGTAAACATGGAACTGTTGTATTGGTGTTTAATAGGCATTGAATTGTTTGAGTCACATTTATAGTGCAGATTAGTGGTGGTGTGTAATTCTGTCTAGTAAAAAATATTTAAAAATAGGAATAATTTTAGTATTATAACAATTTGAAGATACATTTTTTAAAAACTGCATTTTTATTGATTTTATTGATTTTTATTGTCAGTTGTTGTGAAAAGATGTTGTTTTGTAATGTTGTTTTAGTGCCATTATTATCTCATTCAACAACGTCATTACAACAGTTCTATGTTTACTGGGATAGCAC
>CABFPE010000496.1:241425-254304 GCA_900660155.1 Hofstenia miamia
GAGGTCTGTTGATTATCCAGTCCAAATTGTGGACCCACTAAGTTACATATATGGTTATGTATAGGGAAATAATAAACCTCTCATTCGTAAGTCAACAAGTACATGCACTTATACAACCTAACACTGTGATGATACCATGCAGTTGGCTAGCACGAATATCTGGCAATTACAGATTATTTAATAGTGAGCTGAGAGATAACAGTGAAAATGAGAGTCTGTATTTTTTGAGGTGAGATAGAAATTAAAAAGTGAGACAAATAGGGTAGCACCAGTCAATAGGCTAAGCACTTTACTTATGGATGCTCTGCTTTGGCTGGAAGCCATATGAATTAGTCATCCTGGATTTTACCTAAAAGTAGTTTTGTTACTTGGATGAATTACCAATGTTACATCTATACGTTATACGTTCTATGTTATTCTGTTTCTTGGAATCATGGCTGTACTGTAAACGCCATTTAAACCTTCTGCAGAGTCAATTAAGTTTCTAGCTAAGTTACCCTACCAGCCCACGATTCTACATTATCTACAAATTAGCAATTTGTAGTAAATAGATTTAGTTAAACTGAAAGAACTCGTTTTAGGTTTATCCTAAATAAAGTGAATAAGGTGTAGAAAATTAACCTTATGATAACACTGTTTACACTGTTTAAGTTCCTTGCATAGCTTTTAGATATTAGAGAATTAATAACAACTTCAAATATGCATTTATTTCCAATATATGATATACTAAATAACATTATTCTGCATAACAACAAATTTATTAGCATTTTTGTTTCTATTTGCAGCTACATGTAAAATTTGAATTATGATGCAAGCTTTAATTCTAAAAACTCCAATACCCAAAAATTTAGCTAATGAAGATTACTTTTGAGCCCTGTCAAAAGCATGACAGTTGTGCTGATAATAAGAATTAAGCATATACAATGATCCCAGTTGTTGGATGTAGCTTAAGCTTGCATTTATTTATAATCAAACAAATATAAAGCAAGAGTGATTATATAAAAGCAGATTATTACCTGTATAACTATTAACAATCACTTTTTAATTGGAAAGAGTACACAACAAAGATAATCAACTAAATGTAATATATCAAAAATCACTATTTTTTTGGAATTTGCCTTTTAGAAGCTACTGAAATACATGTTCAATTTTAGTAGTAATCTTACATTAGTTACTCTAGTANAGAGGAGTATTGCTATACACAAATTACTAGACACTACAATTTTTAACATATACAAGGAATGCTTTTATTGAGAAAGGCTCTATTGAAGCTTTCACAGAACATTAAATGAAGGAGCATTGTCTACCTGATGTGTACACATTAAGATTGTTAACATTAGGATTATTGTGGCTCAGTTCTAGACTAATGTTCCTATATAAAATGTGAGTTTTAATCTCTTGTTCTCAGTCATTGCCAGCCACAATTGATGATGGACATGGTTTCAAAGGTTAAATCTGATGCATCTGATGCCTCTCCACAAGATTAACCCAATTGATAGGAGTCAGCCAAGCCTACGCCTTAGTTTTGCATGTTTGAGTGAAGAGCTGTCAAATGGATCCTTTTGGACCAAATCCTCCTCCATTGGCCACACAAGAAAAGTCGCCGAGTCTGGCTTGGGGCGGCATGTAACATCGCTGGTAGTTGTTGCTATTTATCAGCCAGACCTTGCGCTTTTCTTGTTAGTGACTGGTATTTGTAAATATTGTAAATAACTTGTATATATAGAGCAATGCATTTTGTAAATAGAAATAGTTTGAACTGTATTCTCTTTGTGTTCACTAGAATCACACCCCAGTGATTCTACATTTTGAAATTTATTGTATTATTGATAGAAGTGGTTTATAAGTGATATAATACCTTTCTAATATATTTTAATATAATTATTAAGGTTCAAATTTATCAAAGAAAAACATTGATTTTAAAAAATGTCTAAATTTACTTATTTAGCAAAAGACTGAAATTTGAATATAAGATGCTTAGACTGAATAACAACTTTGATTATTTTAAAATGAAATTTTAGGGATGTTTAAAGTATTATTCAAGAATACTAAAAATAAAATTTGTTCATTCATTGCTTTTATTCCACTACTCACAACCAATAATTCACTGGGAATAATCACTCTTACATATACATAACTTTGAATTAGTGTTAACATGTATTCTTGCTAAATTTGTTCTATGCAAGGGATGACAATACTGCAAGAAAATAAGACCTCCCACAATTTAACTTAGAGTGAAAGATGACTTAGTTGGCAACATCAATAGAGAATCTGGGAATTTGGTGGAAAAATATTACTAATCCCAATAATACAAATTGTTTAAGCTTACATCTATCTTAAATAATATAACAAATAATAAATTCAATCAAGTAACTCAAACATGATTTCTAGTTGTATTGATAAGTAATGGAAAGGTATTTTATTAAGCTTCTTAACACACATTTCTATTAAAGTTATATACAGTGTAAACTTACTTTTAGCTGATTTATTGGAGAGTTGCTTGGGGACTCTTTCGATTTTATTCTTTATGAATTATTTTGTATTTTTATGTCACCATGACGTCAGTATTTATTTTGCTCTCAGGT
Organism: Hofstenia miamia; assembly: GCA_900660155.1. Lineage (NCBI taxonomy): Eukaryota > Metazoa > Xenacoelomorpha > Acoela > Hofsteniidae > Hofstenia > Hofstenia miamia. The sequence goes on from CABFPE010000496.1 coordinate 244,011, forward strand.
TGCTATTGTTAATTTGATGTCCCCTCAGTGGTGCTTATTATTGCTCAAATTGAATTTATGAGGGAACAGAAATTGACCATGTTTAAACTATGTAGACATCTGATTTTGTAAACAAAGGCAGGTAATAACTAAACTTTGGTATAAAACCTGAGAGAACTGTAGTGATCACTTAATAGATTTTATCTACTCTCAACTGCCATCTTTACAGTTGTATTTTTATTTATATTTTATCTTTATGAAAACTATTGCTTAAGATCAGCAACAATTCGGGAGTGCTTTCACTAGCACAGGGCGACAAGTTGCTTCTGGAGGTCTGTTGATTATCCAGTCCAAATTGTGGACCCACTAAGTTACATATATGGTTATGTATAGGGAAATAATAAACCTCTCATTCGTAAGTCAACAAGTACATGCACTTATACAACCTAACACTGTGATGATACCATGCAGTTGGCTAGCACGAATATCTGGCAATTACAGATTATTTAATAGTGAGCTGAGAGATAACANGAATTGATTACACACTTAGATGGTTTACTTTAAGAAAATCTAAAATTCTAAGATGTAAAATATAAATAGTTAAAAGGTACTAGCAAACATTAATTGCACTAATCCTATCCCAGTAAACATGGAACTGTTGTATTGGTGTTTAATAGGCATTGAATTGTTTGAGTCACATTTATAGTGCAGATTAGTGGTGGTGTGTAATTCTGTCTAGTAAAAAATATTTAAAAATAGGAATAATTTTAGTATTATAACAATTTGAAGATACATTTTTTAAAAACTGCATTTTTATTGATTTTATTGATTTTTATTGTCAGTTGTTGTGAAAAGATGTTGTTTTGTAATGTTGTTTTAGTGCCATTATTATCTCATTCAACAACGTCATTACAACAGTTCTATGTTTACTGGGATAGCACAAGAACAAGAAACTAACAACATAAGCTTCTTCTACATACTCTAATGGTATCAGGCTCCTCACTAGAAACATTTGAATTCCATTACCCAATTTACTCTATGCTGTACAGTAAAGTACATACAACTGATGTAGGTGCTATTATGACTCTAATGGTTGCACTTAAAGGATTGAAACTTTAAGTCAGATTCTATGATATTTTCTGTGAGAAAATGCGCAAAAATAGAGGAGTATTGCTATACACAAATTACTAGACACTACAATTTTTAACATATACAAGGAATGCTTTTATTGAGAAAGGCTCTATTGAAGCTTTCACAGAACATTAAATGAAGGAGCATTGTCTACCTGATGTGTACACATTAAGATTGTTAACATTAGGATTATTGTGGCTCAGTTCTAGACTTGTTTGCCTATGTAACTTGAAAGCTAGTTACTTAGGTTTCACCCCTTGTCATCTGTGGCAAAATGTTTCATGAAAATTGGCTGCTGTTTGTGTGGTGGAAGTAGGGTGAGAACCCCATCACAGAGTTGTGTTTGTTGTTGTATTTTAGTATAAACTTAATCATCAGTTGGTTTCTTACAAATTGACAACTTTATTTTGTGACTATATTTTAATTCATTTGCTTAACTTTGAATATACCAATTTTCATGTAAATGGCTTTGTGTAACATCGCTGGTAGTTGTTGCTATTTATCAGCCAGACCTCGCGCTTTTCTTGTTAGTGACTGGTATTTGTAAATATTGTAAATAACTTGTATATATAGAGCAATGCATTTTGTAAATAGAAATAGTTTGAACTGTATTCTCTTTGTGTTCACTAGAATCACACCCCAGTGATTCTACATTTTGAAATTTATTGTATTATTGATAGAAGTGGTTTATAAGTGATATAATACCTTTCTAATATATTTTAATATAATTATTAAGGTNTTATACGTTCTATGTTATTCTGTTTCTTGGAATCATGGCTGTACTGTAAACGCCATTTAAACCTTCTGCAGAGTCAATTAAGTTTCTAGCTAAGTTACCCTACCAGCCCACGATTCTACATTATCTACAAATTAGCAATTTGTAGTAAATAGATTTAGTTAAACTGAAAGAACTTGTTTTAGGTTTATCCTAAATAAAGTGAATAAGGTGTAGAAAATTAACCTTATGATAACACTGTTTACACTGTTTAAGTTCCTTGCATAGCTTTTAGATATTAGAGAATTAATAACAACTTCAAATATGCATTTATTTCCAATATATGATATACTAAATAACATTATTCTGCATAACAACAAATTTATTAGCATTTTTGTTTCTATTTGCAGCTACATGTAAAATTTGAATTATGATGCAAGCTTTAATTCTAAAAACTCCAATACCCAAAAATTTAGCTAATGAAGATTACTTTTGAGCCCTGTCAAAAGCATGACAGTTGTGCTGATAATAAGAATTAAGCATATACAATGATCCCAGTTGTTGGATGTAGCTTAAGCTTGCATTTATTTATAATCAAACAAATATAAAGCAAGAGTGATTATATAAAAGCAGATTATTACCTGTATAACTATTAACAATCACTTTTTAATTGGAAAGAGTACACAACAAAGATAATCAACTAAATGTAATATATCAAAAATCACTATTTTTTTGGAATTTGCCTTTTAGAAGCTACTGAAATACATGTTCAATTTTAGTAGTAATCTTACATTAGTTACTCTAGTAGCATAAAAGAAAATAGGATAAATTTATATATTAGCTAAAATCTAATAAGAGTGCAAATAACTTAACTTTTCTGTTGCTTTTCCTAAGGTTATCTTTTGCACTGTGTGATGTATTCATTTAAGTGTGCTAATAATTGCAACATACAATCCTGATTTGCTAAAGCTTAAGTTTCAAATAGAAACTAATCTGTATACTAAATGAAACCAATTTTAATATTTTGCAGGATGTCATCACAATAATTACATTAAGTAATTCTCCAAAAACCTCATCTACTATTTGTTGCATATTATCTCAAACTGTTGATAAACTATGGGATAACAGTTTCAATAACACATTGATCTTTAGCAGAATATCATTCTTCCTTATAATTTTGGTCATTATTAAAATGTTTACTGTATGACTTTCAATAGTTGGCACATTCTTCAGCATCATCATCAATATCATGAATGTGTTCATCTTCCAAATTTACATAGCTTTGTACACTTTTCATTAGTGTGATCCATTAATCAGCTTTTTTAGCATTTTGCTTTTTTAGGTTTTGTAGATTATTCACTATTGTTTCTGAAATAACTACTGATTTTGTTTGAATGATGATAGTTTTAGGAATTGGCATCATTTGTGCTACATCTTTATTCATTCTTGCTAAATTATTGACTATTACTTTAGAGACTAGTGTTTGTAAGTCATATTCTAGGTTGCACTTGATTTTAATTTGCTCATTTATATAGAAGAATAATCATCATAATATTTGCATAAATTTTTCAAATGATATTCAATTAAAATTGTGCAACTGCTTGGCCTTGCATATGAGAACATTATTCTGATATTTTACAAGTAGTGTGCTATAATATTGCATGAAGTTTTCAAATTGTTCCAGTTTTACATTGGAATCTCACAACAAATAGTGGTTGTACATCTCTTCAGACAGTCAAAGTGAAAAGTAAGTAGTTGCCATATCTTGATTGATACATTGTTTTTTATTTAATTTGAATATGAAAAACTATTCATTTATTTTTTGTGAAATAGCAATAATTTTTCCCAAGAACTTTGTCATACAATATTTTTCAAGGATGATTTATTTTGTTGCTGTACTGTATTTGGTAGCATCAATTGTATCAATATAGGTTTATGTTTTCCACACATATTTTGGAATGTTTTTTACTCTGTACTCATATTGATCTCACCTAGTGCTTTGGTTCTATTTAAAAGCATATTTGTTTCATTATTTAGTATCTTATTAATTTCATTTTGCAACAGTTTTCTTCATCAATGTCTTCTTTGTGTTCTGCTAACACTGGTATTCATTGATTCATTGGCAGGTAAAATTATTGTGATGGTGTAGGGTGAGCTTTGTACTCTAACAAAATCTGTTCTCCTATTATGAAGGATGTTTGCCATTAAAAGCTTATAATATTTAATACTATACTTAAGCTGCCTGGGAGGTAAGACATAGTCAGGGTCATGCACTAAGCTAAATTTTGGTCACTTAGTCCTTAAATATTGGTTTAGGGGTGTTATAACATGAGATAATGGCCTAGGTGTGAGCATGAAATTAAATTTAGATATGTAAAAATCCTAGGCCTAATCTTCATTTCTTACTCACACAGGATTGAATTTGTTCTGTTTTATTTTTTTTACTGTTATGAAATGTTTTATTTCTCATTAGAGTAATTTTCTTGAAGTAAAAACACTAAAGAGTTAGATTAAACTTTCAAATGTTATATAGTTCATTGTTGAAAGGTAAACAAATGCTCTATGCAAAGACATTTTTAAGTTAACAAATTACTTTTGTTAGATAAAAACATGAAAATTAAATTATTCAGGTTTGTTCATTATTTTCCAAAGTGTGTTCAAAGGTTCTTGGAGAAAAGGAGCTTTAAAAGAGCTTAGCAACAAAGTAGTTATTGGCTTTACAACTGCTAAAGATACATTGACGATAAATTTTTATAATTAACATTATCTCTTTCTTGATTAATATCAATACACACATAGGCATCTACTAATTGATGATTACCACTACATATACTGTTAACATTAAATATAAATATTTGATGTAGGTAATTTATAAGGTAACAAAAACTTGAAAGACAAAAACTAACTGTTTCCTACTTAATCTAAAGATTAGTTCAAGAAGTTGCATGTCAAAGTTTTGAATGATCTGTAAGCTTAAGTTTTTAAATAACTTATACTTAAAATTTAGCCTACAAGTATATTGAAAGTTCACTCCTATTGACATCAGAGTACAGTTGGAAGCCAATATTTCTTAAGATTTCTTATGCTGACCTTAGTAGTGCTTCAGACAGAAAATATGTGAAATTTGCTGATGGTTACACTTGTTTTGCTGGCATCAAAATGCAAGACTTTGTTGATACTGGGTAATGCATTTGTCCTATTTTCGTTAAAAAAAATGGATGCCTGTTCTGATGATCCCAGTCTCAAGAACTACTGGTTGGGTAAAGAGGAGATCTGCTCCTGGATCCCCTCGCATCTATTCTGCACATAGCCCATCTAAAGTGTTAGTTTCAAGATTTACTAGAAACTTGCTTCATATCTTATATCCTATCTGTGTTAAAGAAAGCTATATGTACTTAATGAAAGCACTGAAGCATCTCAACTTCACGTTCACTGTACTCTGATTTTATTCTCTATGTTACAATATATGCTTGACATTCTAGAGTGGTGAAAAGGAATAATTCGTCAACTGGTTAGATTCTGTCCAGAAACGTGCTGTACACCTCTGTATAATCGAATTTTTGCATCCATAGGGTCTAACATCTACAAACATGATAAAAATGTGCATCATTCAGTGTCTGCTTTATACCAAGGTGGATGTATTACTTAATATGCGCACTTGGATCTACCTTCTGAAGCAAAAACAGATTGAAATCTGTATCCATTCCCAATACGTCTTGGGCCATCAATAAATTTGTTTCCCTTGAATAAGCCGAAACTTTTTAATATATTTTATATATTCTGGAAATTAGAGCTTCCTTATCTCGACAGTTGAATTCCGAATTATTTAATAAACCTTTCATATTAAATTATGGATTTCTATCACGAGCAAGTTGTACATTCTCATTGAATTACTTTGTTTAGTTAAGAACACTAATTTGTATTGTTAGTAAACAACAATTGATGAGGCATCCCTTGCAATGAATGTAGCAGAAAACGCTCCAATTCTTGGGAAACTGATTTTGAAGCACTGGAGTTCCATCCTTGATATTGTCAATGATCAACAGAATCAGGATGTGGGCAACGCTACTGCAGAAAAAATAATTGAATACATTACAAAACCTGCCAAGTACAACCTAGCACATCGATGCTTGAAGCTTGCTAAAGCGGATGTCATGTTTAAATTTCTGGCAATGGTAAGTATAGCCCTTTGTTTATTACTGAACCAAAAAGTCTGAAGTTTTTAACATCTATTATTTTCCTGTGAATTAGAAATTAAAATTACCCTCGGGGTTACATTCTGTGAACTTGAAATGCATAAGACTGAAAACTCATAGGATTAGGAATATAAAGGAAGAACTTGGATGACTAATGTAAGAATATTTGTCATTAGTTTTGCAAAGGAATTGGGATGGGACAAGACTTGTGCCAATAAAATTTTGATTTCGCAGAAACTTTTGCCAAATTCGCAATGGAATTTTTTAAACTTAAGAACATCAACATTATATTACAAACGTTATGCAATTCATGTTTAATTCACATCTAAGTAAAATTCAAAACACTTTTGAATGTGAAAAAGAGGGCTCTGTATTATCTAGAACCCTGGGATTTGAAGCGTCTGATCTTAGAAAGCCTATAAACACATGTTTATACAAATAATTTTAATGATATTGTAATAATTAAAGCTGTTTTACTATAATCATATTTCAGTGTACTTTCAAAAACTTTTGACAAAATATTTGAAATTTTAAGATCTAATTTGTATTCTGAAAAATTATCACAATAGACTTAAAAAGAATTACTAAAATTTTTTTCATCACAACACAATTTGCAAGAAAACAAAGATAATGTATTTTAGAAAATACCTTTTATTAAATTACACGAAGCACGTCTTAAAATATCGTGATATATTGTATAAACAGAAAATTTTAATTTCGGAAAACATCACATTGAATTTGTGACAAAGTTTCAATTGAAAAATCTTTGGTTTCATCAATTGTTTACAAATACTCAAAATTGATGAAACTAAAAACATTTGTTAACACGAATTCAAGAATATCTATTTGAACATTTACATTCCAAAATAAATAACAAAGCATCAACATCAGACTTTAACATTTTAATAAATTACGCATGCACAAAGATCGCCAAATCGACTTGTATTAAGAAGCAGATACCTAATTTAATCACAAAAATCAATTTTAGTTTATTATGACTAGTGATTTGTAAATTTCAAATTTTACCACAAATTCTTTTTTGTTTCGGTTGACGATGGTACAGCAAGTAATGAAATTCTAGTTGTTTTTTTTCATATATATATATATATATATANGCATGAGTTTGACAGTTAGTAATGTAAGTTCTTTAGGATGGATTGTATATTTTACTTCAAGATATTCTGGAGCACATAGACATTGAATCGAAAGCTTCCATTACAAATGTTTATCATGTCATGGAATGCATGAAATGCATTAAGGAGGCTCTAAATCATGAGTGCACGATAGATTATATTCTTGAAGATGAAGGCTTCATCATTTTGCTAGGATCATGTTAGTTCTATGTTTTCAAAATAATATATATATATGGATTGGAACAAACATTGAAGCGTCATTGATCGTTTTTACTGAAACTTCATACTTTATGCATCAAAATATTCGATATACGTGTTAGCTATATTTAGCACATTAAGTTTGCAATTTGTCCGGAAGTGGCTTTCATTTGCTTTATGTAACAATTAAGTACAAAATGTCTATGCTAATATTGGGAAGGTCAAAAAATTCTTACTTCCAAAAACTAAGGTTCTGACCATTGATATGAGGAACATGAAATCCTTGCTTTACATTAAACATTTTCAGATTGGCCGTGGAAGTGTTGTTAAAGTGTGGTATGGCATGCACAATTGGAGGTAGGATGGGCGCAACATGGAAATAGTTGTAAAGAGCCAAAATTTATGATATTAGAGGTAAACACAATTTTCAAATCAGTGTTATCCAATTAAAAAAACATTTATTTTTTTGAGATTCTTTCAGAGCGCTCAGAATGTCGCCAGCGCAGCTTATTTGGTGTACGTTAAATATTTGGCCAGACACAAGACGTATCTTGAACAGTACATGACGATTGACAGTAATGATGTCAAGAGAATAGAAAGTTGGAGCGACTTAGTTTTCAGCAACTACAATTAAAGTTACTTAGTTTATGTTTTAGAATTTTGTTTTTTTTTCAAAAATACAAGTTCTTGTTTCCTTAAATTCTCATTTTTAAAAATAAATTTGCACTTTATTATCTGCATCAGTATTTCCTGAAATATCTCTTTAATGTTGAAGTTGCTGGTTTAATAATTCATTTGTATTATTTTACATACCTAATATATATATATATATATATATATAAATCATCATCAGAATCCAAAATTTGTGGTAATAATATTTACAATATGCTACAGTAAAATATTATTATGTTTAAATTTTTAAGGAATTTAAAGTCAATTTAATATGCTCGTATTACTTTGTTGCTTGTTCAATAATTGATCTCTGTTACGGTTCTTAATTATTAAAGCTTCTTCAATCTTTCTATAGAGTGTTGCATTATTATATTAAAATTGTTCTTTTTAGCATGACGTTGATGCATATAAGTTTCTGATATTTGATGACCTGAGAGATGTTCATTGATCTTAGTTACAATCTGGTGCTTAGTTTTCCGGATCTAAGAAATATTGCATTCTTCACAATTATGTTTACAAACAAGTCAGGAAACTAGCATTTTTTTGATAGGATCTTTGTTCTTAAAAATACCAGCCGTCTTCCTTGATTGAGACATTGGTGTTAATTTATTTTTTGTTGATTCAAAATTGCACACCTAAATTTGAAACCACGCAGAAGTTTGAATGCTTAAAATTTGATTGATTGATGAAGCACTTATCATTAAAGATTTTAATCAATATTGAACAATTATGAACAACATAAGTTTAACAAAAATATTACTATTATGTTTTCAATGATCGTAAACTTAGAAGGAATTATAATTTCCAAGATTTGTGATCTTGTTCTGAACTGATGAATGTTAAATTTTATTTTTGTATGAAAAAAATTTACTGAAATAAAAAAAACCAACTGACGCATTTTCTAAAAAAATTCTCTTCAAAATTCCTAGTTTATTATAAGAATTTAGTAACTCTAGCGTCTCATATAAATTTGATACGATTGCAACATTCACGTAAATCAAGATAAATAGTATTTTATGTCTTCTAGATAGTTTGAACATTAAGAAAAAAAATACAAATTTAGGAAATATTGATAAGCATCGACTTACTCATGTAATTAAAGCCTTTTGATTTGATATCAAGTAAAAGTCAAATGCCAAATTGAAGAACAAAGTGGTACAGGGATGACGTCCAGAAAATAAAGTTAGCCCGAGTAAAAAGAAAACATTTATGGAATTCATTAAAAGAAAAAAAATTTTAAAAAAAAATTACAAATATTGTCAATTTAAGTCTTTCATTTAAAGAAGATGATTTACAATCTGAACTATAACTCGGATTACTAAACATTTTATTGTACATACATAGATTTGTATAAATTTTTATTGGATCTATGTTTGAACGATGGTCTGTAACAATTAACTAAGAGAAATCTCTCGCTGATGGCCACCACTTGTTTGGGTGAAATTATTTGAAGTGACCATCTTCGAAATTGATCATTATTTATGTGACAATTAATGGTAACATCAAAATCCTGGTAGCATATCAACGTCATCATTCAATCCAGAATCATAGCAAATGCCTTTACAGCTTCATGCATATGTTGTGTACTTTACTTATCTAAATCTAAGAGCAATTCATGTTAAAATATTTCTACCTCTGATGTGTCACAAGGCAAAACCAAAAATATATTAAAGTAGGATCCAAAAATATAATTCGGCCCGAATATATGTTTAATAAATTGACCTGACTGGAACTTGCCTCGAACCAACCCGGAAACTGAGACGAGCTGACACGATTCCATCTCTGATCTAATTTATTGTTCAGCAGCTATGGTCGCTCCCACGGGTTGGTCATTAGAAGGCCAAAGACTTACAGCCAATAACCGGATTAGGTCAAAATGTGTTTCGCACGCCCGACTACCACCAAGAAAATTGCCTTGGCCGCAGAGTGCTAATCAAATATGTGTTTTAATTTATGTACATTGTTATTTTTCTTTGCACCTATTATGAGTGTACAGCAGTATTTTTATTGACTTTTCACACTCTAATGAGCCATTTTTCTATTCAATTCTATTTTAGAGGACAGTCTAGATAATAAAAGCAAAATGCATTACCTCTATGAGAGAATGAACAAAAGCGCAAGCGATGATAAGCATAAGTTGAAAAAGCGAAAGCTACCATAAGCGAAAATTTATTAAGCGATCAATTCACTGATATATATATATATATATATATATATATATATATATATGCACCTTCAGACAGTTAAATTGGAAAAATGCGAATAAATAC
>CABFPE010000496.1:257361-267654 GCA_900660155.1 Hofstenia miamia
CGAGCCGAGCCGAGCCGAGCTTAGAAATTACGGCTCGTTGACAAGTCTGGCTTATGTATACTTCATATTGTCACTCTCTAGTGAGTTCTAATGTTTTGTGAAAAATATCGTGAAAATTCGTGAACATTGAATATTTATAAAAAGTAAACTAAAAGTTTCAAGCATTTTTCGATTTTGGAAACTAGTTTTACTTTAAAGTTTGATCACACTCATGTAATAATTAAGTTTTGTGTTAAATTTTTTCCAATGAGAAAACCGAATTTTGTAAAAGAATTCAATTTCTTACCTAATGTTCAATCGGTCTAAAGCCCATGGAAATAACTACAAGAATTGTTAAATTTTTTTTGGAGAAAACCCATGTAAGCTCGGGTTATGCTCGCTGTACGTAAAGTCAGAGGTTGTCACACCATAGGTGAATTCAATTAGAAAAAAAAAGAGACAATCCTCTAACTTGTACTGATTTCAGATTTCAAATATCTTCCTTAGTTAGTGAGTTATGTGTGTTTAAAAAATTTTTTGAGGAAATCATTACAGCTTTTGAAAAATTCTTTGAGGAAATCATTACAGATTTTGAAAAATTCTTTGCAGAATCTAAATTTATTTCCCATAAAACCGGCTGACAAGAAAAATCTTTCGTATAGGTAAACTAGATGCAGATATGGCCAGGATGGTAGCAGTTAGAATGAGTAATTGTACGCATTCTTCTAAAACTCATTGCCTCTAAATCGACAAAATTTGCAGGTTGTTGCTTAAAACCATCAAATGGACCTCAAAGAATTGACGATTGCGATTTACTGTAACACTACAGTTACAGTACTTTTAAAATTGACCTCAAAGGATTGACGATTGCGATTTACTGTAACACTACAGTTACAGTACTTTTAAAATTGACCTCAAAGGATTGATGATTGCGATTTACTGTAACACTACAGTTACAGTACTTTTAAAATTGACCTCAAAGGATTGACGATTGCGATTTACTGTAACACTACAGTTACAGTACTTTTAAAATTGACCTCAAAGGATTGACGATTGCAATTTACTGTAACACTACAGTTACAGTACTTTTAAAATTGACCTCAAAGAATTAACGATTGCGATTTACTGTAACACTACAGTTACAGTACTTTTAAAATTGACCTCAAAGGATTGACGATTGCGATTTACTGTAACACTACAGTTACAGTACTTTTAAAATTGACCTCAAAGGATTGACGATTGCGATTTACTGTAACACTACAGTTACAGTACTTTTAAAATTGACCTCAAAGGATTGACGATTGCGATTTACTGTAACACTACAGTTACAGTACTTTTAAAATTGACCTCAAAGGATTGACGATTGCGATTTACTGTAACACTACAGTTACAGTACTTTTAAAATTGACCTCAAAGGATTGACGATTGCGATTTACTGTAACACTACAGTTACAGTACTTTTAAAATTGACCTCAAAGGATTGACGATTGCGATTTACTGTAACACTACAGTTACAGTACTTTTAAAATTGACCTCAAAGGATTGACGATTGCGATTTACTGTAACACTACAGTTACAGTACTTTTAAAATTGACCTCAAAGGATTGACGATTGCGATTTACTGTAACACTACAGTTACAGTACTTTTAAAATTGACCTCAAAGGATTGACGATTGCGATTTACTGTAACACTACAGTTACAGTACTTTTAAAATTGACCTCAAAGGATTGACGATTGCGATTTACTGTAACACTACAGTTACAGTACTTTTAAAATTGACCTCAAAGGATTGACGATTGCGATTTACTGTAACACTACAGTTACAGTACTTTTAAAATTGACCTCAAAGGATTGACGATTGTGATTTACTGTAACACTACAGTTACGATACTTTTAAAATTGACCTCAAAGGATTAACGATTCCGATTTACTGTAACACTACAGTTACAGTACTTTTAAAATTGATTTCAAAGGATTGACGATTGCGATTTACTGTAACACTACAGTTACAGTACTTTTAAAATTAACCTCAACGGATTGACGACTGCGATTTACTGTAACACTACAGTTACAGTACTTTTAAAATTGACCTCAAAGGATTGACGATTGCGATTTACTGTAACACTACAGTTACAGTACTTTTAAAATTGACCTCAAAGGATTGACGATTGCGATTTACTGTAACACTACAGTTACAGTACTTTTAAAATTGACCTCAAAGGATTGACGATTGCGATTTACTGTAACACTACAGTTACAGTACTTTTAAAATTGACCTCAAAGGATTGACGATTGCGATTTACTGTAACACTACAGTTACAGTACTTTTAAAATTGACCTCAAAGGATTGACGATTGCGATTTACTGTAACACTACAGTTACAGTACTTTTAAAATTGACCTCAAAGGATTGACGATTGCGATTTACTGTAACACTACAGTTACAGTACTTTTAAAATTGACCTCAAAGGATTGACGATTGCGATTTACTGTAACACTACAGTTACAGTACTTTTAAAATTGACCTCAAAGGATTGACGATTGCGATTTACTGTAACACTACAGTTACAGTACTTTTAAAATTGACCTCAAAGGATTGACGATTGCGATTTACTGTAACACTACAGTTACAGTACTTTTAAAATTGACCTCAAAGGATTGACGATTGCGATTTACTGTAACACTACAGTTACAGTACTTTTAAAATTGACCTCAAAGGATTGACGATTGTGATTTACTGTAACACTACAGTTACAGTACTTTTAAAATTGACCTCAAAGGATTGACGATTGCGATTTACTGTAACACTACAGTTACAGTAATTTAAAATTGACCTCAAAGGATTGACGATTGCGATGTACTGTAACACTACAGTACTTCAAAATTGACCAAGAATATATTGTTGAGGTATTCAGGGTCTTGTCTTGAAATTCTTATATAGTTTATCCGATTCTAATTGGAATATCACAATTATCCTGCCCTGTCCTGCACAGCACGAATTTGTCCTGCCGCAATTATATTTTCAGCTCGCACATATAGTTTCAACATCCTGTTTTCCTTAATATTCTGTATTGAGAGAATTAAAACTATTCTAAAGATTAAAAATTTCTCTGATAAAAATTTTTGCTCATATTAATACACTTTTTTAAAAATAAGTTTAAACACATTTATTAATGACTATGTCTAATTATTACAATTTCCAAATTGCAAAATAGGCTTTGAGAAAATTTCTTAAAAATATTGCAGAAACGATTTTTTGACATGGATTGGAAGATTAGTGCATATCTTAAAAAAGGTATTCTTAAAATATTAATTACAGTATATAGAATTTTTTAATAAATATTCATAAAATTTATGTGGACACGAATCACTCAAAGTATCAATAACGTTAATCTACTTAAAAATAAGTTTACTTATTAGAAATGAATATGGATTCAACTTATGATTTGAATAGGAAACCAAAGCGCTAAAGCAAAGATTTGATGTTATACTTGATGATCTTGCTGAGTCAAACAATGGACAGTACTTACTAATTTTGTGGGGATTTATAAATTCTCTCATCATGTGTGGAGCTTCGGTCGAGGAGAGAATTGCATTGCGAAATGAATTTATCACATGCGGACTTCTTGAACTCATCAAACATCACAAGTAAGATTTGCCTAACCAATGTATTTTAAATTTACATAAACATTTGAAACGACACGGGTTAGGATATAGCATAAGAAATTTCTCATTTCACATTTATGTTGCAATATAAATGTGCAAGGATTATGCTAAATTAACTGAAAATGTATCTTCTGCTGTTATTATATAATTCTGGACTTTTCTATCTTGAGCTTTTCAAGGTAAATTTAGGAGGCAAGCATACCAAAATTGAAGCTTCCATATTGTCTGTTTTCCCCAAAATATTATTACTCAAAGTATGCACAATACGGGCTTAAAAGCAGGCTTGCATATGGATATAGTGTTCTCTTCAATTGCCATTCAATTCCACAATTATTTGTAAAACATTTCCACATTTTTCCATTACCTTCCACAGATTTGCATAACTTTTAGAGCTAGTGGCTAGGCTTCTGCATTACCAAAATTTCCTTATTATATTGGTTTAGCTCCAAATAAACTCATTGGATGTCGACTCATTTCACTCCCATAAAACTTTTTGGTCCGATAGCCCCATTGGTACCATGGTATAAATTCTATTTAACTAATATTATTTGAATAACAGAATTTTGTCATTTTATTATCTCTTTTTCTATGATTTATACTAATTTTAAAATATTCAATAGCTTTTTTTGACTTTGCATTTGCAGAAAATGATTTCCATTTCCATTCCATTCCCATTTCCAAAATCTGGAAATGAAATGGAATAGAAATTTCCATTTCCATATGCAATCCTGCTTAAAAGTAATGTATATATTACAGAATGTACTAAAATCAGTCGATCACATAAAAACTACAATACAACTTCCAAAGATCGGCCAAATCAAATGTAAGGTTAGCCTTTTATAATTTTGTTTCGCTAATTTCGTAGTTTAAGGAGTATGCTCCTATTTTATGTGTGTCATTCTTATTAATTGGGCTTCCTCAAGCATGTAATTTTTTCAAAGAACTTCTATGAAGCGATGTTATCCAAAACAACGGTTTCTTATTGCTTCAGCTTATGAAAGTTTCAGACGATCACTTGTTGTTCATTCCTCAAGAACTTCTCAATTACTTTGGTGGTATCTTCACCTTTTGAAAATGCTGATGATCGTGTTGAACAACAGCTCAATAAGAAACTTTAGTTGAAGTGTTTGAGTAAACGTTTAAAAGTGATCTCTACATGCATCCATTTTCACATTAGAAGTGAAGCAGTTGAGTCTTGAACTTGGATCCTGCCAGTCAATGCTCTAAATGATTGATAAATCCAAGTCTTTCTCTACAATTTTATGATGAGAATGTGTTTCAACTCAAAGGAGTTCTGAATTAAGGCAAATCTATGCAGAGCAATTTCAAAGATAAACACAGAATATTACTTTTAAGTGGTGGAGAGAGTCTTTCAACTAAACTACTTTTATTTGACAGCTATAAAACTCTGCTTCATTGTTTTTGTTGTGTCAGTGGCATCAATGATCTCCCCTTTGGATTTCGGCTGATTGGATATGAAGGGCCCGTTGCGGGCTGCTAGTTCATCCGAAATGAGTTCTGGTGACCAATATTTGTGGAGTAAAATTCGACTTATATTTTTTCTGGAATACAATTCGCATCAGAAGTCATAAATGATTGTCATATAGAAACATTCCTAGTGAACATGACTTTATGCTGGTGGTGATAATATTGGTTTAAAAATGAAATTTATCGATGGATGAGATTGTTTTCTTGGAAAAAGTGGGATTCTCGCTAAATGCTTTAAAAATTTCGGACTGCTTCCCGCAAATGTAAGGTTTTTGCATTTTCCATAGCAAAAAGCGGAAAATTATCGCTCTTTCTTGTATACAAATGAATATCAACATATTTACAATTTACAGGTTAACATGAAAACATTTGGTCTGGTCGATACAACAACCAGTACCAATACTACAATATATATATATATATATATATATATATAATTAGGCCTCTGAGAATAAACTTTCTAGACTCGAGTAGAGTTATTTCTCTGGTTAGGCTAAGGTATATATCAACTGTGCTACCCTATGTAAATGTCTTGCAGAAATATAACATTTATTTGCAATCTTGATGATTTACAATATGAGACAAACTGTGAAAGTTCGACATTACATGTAAAAATGAAAGAAAATACAATGAAAGCTAATATCGAGTAATCGTTTCTTCGAAATACATTTTTTATGAAATTTTATGTTTACAAGTTTTAGAGTTTTCCCTGCAACGTTAAGCTATTTGACAGATGTGCAAGCTAAGTAATTAAATAAGCGATTGCATATGAACATGTCTATTAGAATTGCACCCTGCTATATTTGTTCTTAAATAAATATAAGTTGATTTAGTTAAACAATTTTACAGTTAACTTGTAAAACTTTCAACTCAATTGATTTTACTTTAAAGCTTAATAGAAAAACATGATAAAAAGCAAGGTTATAAAAATTTTTTTTTTGAACAGCAAATTATACATGTAGTTTTCCAAGTAAAATTCAGCGTAATCAAACTCAAAACATGTGACGTTTTGGAAAAGTGATCTATGCTAATATTTTATATTTAATTTCAATATACTTTAGCATCAGTAAATTGCGGAATTTAATGAAAACTGCGGATGAAAATTTAGACATTTCAGCAGGTTTGCCGTTGTGCGACATTTCACACAATACAACAACTTGTTGGTGTTCTGCTTCACAACAGTCACAACACAAATTGTATACCTTGGTTCAAAAAAAGTGGCCGCTGAAATAATAGATTTTTCTAAGCATTGAGCAAACAAAATAATATAAGAAAATATGAGTCTGTTGCGTCTTTGTCTTGCCTATTCAGTCCCAGTCCATTTTTCCACAAATTTTCCTTCGTTTTCAAGACACTGGCCCAAACGCGTCGGGATAGAACTTATCAAATTTTTTCTTACCGCTGGCAAAATTACATGTTGAGATTTAGAGCTCGGAAAACTGTGGATTTACTGACGGATGTCCCAGCTAACTCGTTATAACGATCACAGACATTTTGAGTTGATGCCGACGGAGATTTAAGCGCAATTTGACATTAGCGTTTTTTCTCATTGCCAGAAATTTGGAGAGGTCGGCCGCTTCCTTTCTTTCTTTCCAAGGTTCCCCTTTCTTCCAAGATTTTCATGTTACGTCGGAAACTACGAGGTGGCATTTTCACCCGTTTCAACAGATATTCACGGTTGGTGGAGTCGTTGACATAGAGAAATTCAAGTAAATCGCGTTTCGCTTGCCTTTCAAAATTTTGTGTTGAAGAATGATGTGTAGCATTTTCACCAGCTAAGTATCTGTCAATTGATTCACACGGCGACAAAGTCTGTTCAACGTGCTAACTTTTTTATTTTTGCCACATTTCGCCAAAATTTGGCGCTTTCGAGCTATACGCATTTTTCAAAAATATTGCCGCGGCCATTTTTTTGAACCAAGGTATATTTGTAAGAATCCACTAAAAGGATTCTCAAGGATGCTAAAATAATATATATATATATATATATGAAATTCCGTTACCATATAGAACCAATGAGTTTCTTAATTTTGATGGAATTATTATTTTAACTATGCTAATATTTGGTTATAAAATAGGGTACTAACCCTAAAGAAATAAACCATTTTTATATACGTATTTTATAGAGGAACACTATGTTATGATGTAAATGGTATATTCTTGAAAAAATGATGCTAACTTTTGAAATTCCGCTACCGAGTAATTTGTGTTCATAGATCAAAGAAAAATGAAAATCTCAAAAAAAATTCTGTATCATTGATGTAGCGTCTAAGGAGTAACAAATGACACATTTCAATAAAAAAATAAATCAGTATTGAAAGAGTAGCATCCGTTTTAACAGTGAAAATCAAATTCCGTTACTGCTTGACCAGCCCCAGCAGTTAATTTCTACACAAATATATTGAACTATAAATATGGAAGTCTCGCTAAAGGTGGGTTTACAGCTTATCAATAAATTATAATACATCTAAATTGAGAAGAATGCATTGTTGTTGATACGCTGTTTACAGCGTCTCAATTGAACTTGTTTATCACACTTTTATTTGTTATTGATACAGTGTTTACAGCTGACGAATCCCAATTGAATCTTATAATTCAAAACATTTGGGATTAGAGACATCCCACAGAAACGTTTTTCTTTAACTTTTTCAAGCAATTGGGTTGTGATCGTGGAGTACGAAATAAACAGGAGGTGAACGCAAACACCCGTGTAGTGAGACTGCAGACCCAAAACCGCAAAGCCTTGTTATTGTTATTGATGCTTTAATAATAATTAGTCACTTTGCTTTACTCGGTATGCCGAACAAGTGCTGTGTATATAAGTGCAGATCAAATTATAGAAATTCTCCATATGTGCCAGCGTATAGATTTCCAAATGATATAATTGAAAGGGATGCATGGTTATCAAGAATTCNTATATATATATATATATATATATATATCCCGCTTTTTGCTATGGAAAATGCAAGACCCTTACATTTTGCGGGAAACGGTTCTAAATTTCTAAGGCATTTAGCGGGAATCGCACTTTTTCAATAAAAAGCCTATTTTTGGCCATTCCTCCCGCAGTATTCACTCGAACTTAAACATATTTACCATGGGGGTAGGTAAATTAAAGAGACAATACCCTGCAATATTTCAAAGATTTATGTTTGGAAACGTGGTTATGATGAGGTTCTTAAAAAAACATTTAGTGGGATATATATATATATAGTTCAAGTTACTGAGCTTCATAAATGCGACAGATTTCAATTCAAAATCTTTTTCAGAACAAATATAGATGGAAAAATATTTACAATTAACTACACATAATATGTTATAATTATAATTGCATACACTAAAATATTATCGAACTGTATTCTTTTCTTAAACAACAAAATGCTTAATATTTGAAATTATATAGTTTCCAGCAAGCACTAAATTATTTCCAAGCGTATAAAGTTCTATTTAGTTAAACAGATCAAATGTGTTACTTGAAAACATTTGCTGTGCAAATCATTAAATATTAATTAACAGATAGTGTGAAATTTAGAGTAGCTTACATTGAATCAAATTTTAAATAGAATATACACACTTACCAATTTTGGCTCTGCTTATTAATATATATTTTAAGGGCAATAGCACAATGTAAAATTTTTGAAATTTTTCGTTGAAAAATTTTTGTTGTTCTTAACATGCAAAAAATTGCATTATTCCATTGAATGGATTATTTATAATTATTTTATGTCAGCAGTAATTCATCATAATTTATAACATTACCTTCTAGTTTTCACATCATACTGTTTAGATTTAAAATAAATGCAGACCTAATGATGCAACACGAAGTTTTTACTCTTCAAAAAATCGAAGATGAAGAGAGGTTATTAAGTAAAAGTAAATTAGAAAAAGCCGCTAAGTTTGATTTATCTGAAAGACTGTCAAAGATATTAGAAGAGGTTTTATTTATTTTCAAATTTATCAGAACTGTAAACATTTATATGTAAAAATATGACATTTTATACTTGCATAAGATTAATTTTCTATCTGCTATCTTCAACATATCTAAATGTTTTCAGAATTACTAAAATGGAGAATAGTAGGTGGTAAATGTCTTAAGGAGACCTGTTTTAAACTGAAAGAACATTGCTAATCATTTCATACAAATATAATCCCCATTTATATGTGTGTGTTCTTTATTTATTGGCACAATTAATTTCGATTGTGCAAAATTATATCAATTAACACAAGCAACACAACTAGATCAAATAAAGAATTATGTCAATAATATTAAGACAGTCGTAGTTTCGACTGTAAACTGACATTAATTTTTAAATTACACATTAGTATCAGGGGGATGAATCAACCCCCTTATGAATTGAACAGACGAAAATAGCGTTTGGCAAGTGGAGTCAATAAATATTTAATGCAAGACTGTTAAATTCTTGATTCAAATTACGACACCGCATTATGTTCTTTCGAATACAAACTAGAAATCAAGCTACGAAAATACAAATCGTCGAATGGCAGTCAAATATCTCATTTATAACAATTTAATAATTGAAGAAATTACATTGATAAACTATTATTGTTTACACTTGATAATGACAAACGTTTTTATTAAATTTGTTCTTGGAAATTTGCTTTATAAGTGTAAAAGCTAATATCGTCCTTAAAGCTACAATAATCATTTTTTCATATTTCGAAGAAATGAATGTCGTCCAAATTTTTGACGACATAACACTTTTCTATTTTTTTAATGAATAGATTAATGGTCATATCAAATATTATCATCAGCATGAGAATGTTTTGCATTGGTCTTGTACAAAATATAAGTATATGGTTTTTCCTTTGGGTTTTCCAATACCTATCTGATATAAAACAGTGCCGGTTAAGTCAGTGAATGTAGCTTGGGTTGGTACCTTTTTTCATTCTTTAAAATCGCAAATCTCCCAATTTCTTCTCAAAATGGACATTTGCAGTAATTTTCCTTAGGGAAAAATGTCAATTAAGTAATAATTTTGGAAGAGTTGAAACATATTTGGAAAATTTAAGATTTGCAAGAATGAAAAAATTTATCAACCTGCAACTTGTATCGATGGAGCCTTATAAACTGCAAATATTTTCTATTTGATTATTTAACTAAAGGCTTAAGCTCCATTTTGTCAATCCCTAAATTATTTC
>CABFPE010000496.1:359944-371628 GCA_900660155.1 Hofstenia miamia
TGTTCTACCTACTTTAATTAAATCATGTATCTAATTAACATATTCAGCCTGAACCCGGCATTCCGATATTGATTTGAAAGAAAAAGGATATATTGGTATCATAACTTATTGAATAATTCCTCATTTTATATTATTTCTACATACATTCTATGTTATCCTGACATCCCGACCTCAACCCAAACACTTTGGCAAAGATAAAATTTATATATTTTCGAAACCTTTCAAATTTAAAATCATTTTAAAATGCCATTTGAACTACTTTCAACACTGAAATTAGCAAAATTTTTGAATAATTCACGATTTTTTCTCATTTCCTAACCACATTTTTAGATATCCTGGCATCTCGGGACCAACCCAAACATTTTGGTAAATTCACAATTTTTATAATTCTAAAAGGTTTTTTGATATAAAACCATATTATAAAGCGATTCCGCCCAGTGTCAAATCAATTTCATACGCAGTTTTTGTATGATTTGCAATGTCATAGCTTGTTCTACCTACATTCAAGCCATCATGTATCTAATTAACATATTCAGCCTGAACCCGGCATTCCGATATTGATTTGAAAGAAAAAGGATATATTTGTATCATAACTTATTGAATAATTCCTCATTTTATATTATTTCTACATACATTCTATGTTATCCTGACATCCCGACCTCAACCCAAACACAAAATTATGGTGTTATCTTCTTGTGTCCAGAGCTCCATGATCCAAACATACTTTTTTAGATCATGTGTCATTTCTAGAAAGAATTTTGCTTTTATATTGGAAGCTTTCTCGTCATTCAGAAAAAATGTTAAACTTCATTCACTTTTCTATGTTATACTCGAAGGAAATGTTGTAGCGTTGTAAATTTGTGTGTGATAATTATGCTTTAAATATCATTCAAAGTGCATCAGTGATCCCCATTGTATTCTTGAGGACCTATTCAAAACTTGCCAGCATAGGTCCACAGTGAGGGGACCACTAACGAGATAAGGAAAACAATTACAAGATGATACCTTCTTTTTTCAACCCAAGTCAATTTGAATTAATATTTACTATTACATTCAAGGCAGAGATGGAGAAGGAACTCTGCCGGTTGGAGTCATTAATTACGGGCTTAACTGCAAATTTCAGTAATGTTCTCAGTTGCTTAGAGTTGCCCGCGGTCACGTCAGAAGAAAGTTAAGCAGGAGGGTTGGTCCGCGCTTGGGTCAAAATAATCAAACTGTGAGCTTAAATGTGGAGCACAATTTTTATTTAAACATGATATTTTAAACGATTTCCACGTTTATTATTGTTGATTCACCAAATTGATTTTGTTGTTTTTTCGTACACTTTCTATTTTCTTAGGGTTTTGTTCTATTTTTGATAGTGTACTAATTATTGGGCTATAAGTTAAAACAAATTTGGGTTGCGTGCTGGCCAGGGCTGGGATGGTTTTTGAAAAACTACAGTTGTGTGAAATCATTGAGAAATTTCGTTGGCTGCGGGACGAAAAATAAAGCTCGCCTATAGCCTTGATTGCACTCTGACAATGCGTATTTTAGTTTTTTTGAAGTAGAAATTCTAATTTGTATGAAATAGATAAATAATAAATTTACAAAAAACATGTCAGACTTAGTATATCAAGTAGCTTTTCCCATAATACCAAATGCATTATGACTATTTCTATTATGATACTTTTTATCTCTACTCGAAAATTCAATATTCAAACATTCAACCCTTTTTCTAACAGTGTTACAAATCGATTTGTCCACATTTTTATCCAAGCCTTTTAAGAAATATTGAAACTTTTTATTTGGACACATCTATGGGGTAGGCCCGGCTCATGCAATGATGAAGATATGTGCGAAAACATATTCTTATGCCTGGATTACATGTAAACAAGAATATATTTTCAACGAGAAATCTGATTTTTTATCAATATTCAAATTATTTCCATTCCTAGTTTTCAGATGGTGAGGGACTGTAACGCCCATTGGAAAAACAACTATCTTGAAGTATTTTGTTTTCTAAAGACAATCTGTGTGAGTCAGACATTGTCGCGACGTAAACAATTCTCAACATCTTCATTAGCTGCTAAAAAATTTTTGTTGAAGTCATGCCCTATTTTGAAAATTCCTTTTTGAAATAAGGTTAAACAATAAGTTGAAATTTAAAATCTACATCAAAAATTGGGAAGTCATTTTATGGTTATATCAATAAAAGCACTAATTTCAAATCCACTGACAGAAAATTAAAGTTATCTGCAAAAATTTATACACCTCAAATATTAATACAACACATTTAAAATACGCAAGATCTAATTTTCTGATTCTAGAACTTCACCTGATTCAGAATTCTTGCATTGAACATGATCAGGTCGAAATGTAACATAGCAAGGAGCCTTCATTTGGAACTCCTGTTCAAACAATCTCTTAATCTCTTTGAGACCTCCAATTCCATCAGAGATTTTGAACTTCAATGAATTGAATTTTTCGCCACCCTTTGACTCCCATTCCATTCCATTCGGTGGGATTACTTCAAATTCATGATTTGAAATTATCTGCAGAGTGACAGGCTTGAGGGGTGCTTTATGAACATATAATAGAAGAGACCAATCTCTTATAAAAGCTTTGAATTCTAGTTCTCCGCAATTTTCTTTAAGACTGAACTTCGTAGTACTGAATCTGAAATAGCATGTTCTATTTTGCATTTGACTCATTGTTCATAACGAAAATGTAAATAGTGGGAAACTGTAAAAATATAAATTTTACGTTTTCCAAAGAAGTCCTTCCGCACCAAGAAACACACTAAAACTAATCTTTAGTGTAAAATTTTTTTAGTATTATATACCATTTATAAGCACATAACTTTGACATCGTGATGTTATTGTAATACCGCGAATGCATATTAATCAGTTTATCTAAATGTGGTCAATATTAAAACATATTCAATGATGTAACTTTGTAATAAAGTAGATTATGATTTTTTAAATTTGATTATCATATTCTTGAGTTTTAAAATATTATTGTTTTGACATTGATATTATATTGTATTATCTTTCAAATTTTAGGGGCTGTATTCATTTAATCAAGAAGAATTCAGGTTTTAGGTACACAAATCAATGTTATTAATCAAAGTCAAAATTTCACAATTTAACATGTGTTGAAGTTTTAGTACAATACTAGTGGATTTTGAAGCAACTAAAGTTTTGGTAAATTATCATTATTAGGACAGAGGTTTACATGTTTTCATATAGTTTTCCTAAATTCTTATTCCTTACTTATAATCTCAAAGTAATTTAATGTTAAATGTTAGCATATTGGTTTTGTTGATTTTTCCTGGTCAATTACAACAACCTGATTAATTTGTTTTGATCCCTATATTCAATTATAGTTCAGAGGTGGTTTAGAACACCATGTGAAGTACGACAGTATAACTATTCCTACCACCGTTAAACTTTTTAAATTTCAGGTTTATTTGCTTTTTGTATAATGGTAAGCTCTCCTGTTTTGCATATCTCAAAATTCTACCAAGTCATCAAAATATGTAGAAATATAACAACAGAACTGCCAAAATTTATGCAATTATGTACAATTACCAAAGTTAATTTTTAATTAAGTAGCACCTCCAATATGCAAGAAAGACAAAATATTATAAGCTCACCATTTGACAAACATTTACGAACGTTTTCTCCAAGTTTATTAACAAATTTGGAGATCTTGTATAATTGGTGAATTACCGTCATAGTTGTGAATAGCTATGCAAAATTTAGTTCGATTGCTGTGCAATTGAAAGTACTGAGTAATTTTAGATTTTTCTCCCCAGCTATGTATGTATATGTATTTGACTTGAATTCCTATGCAAATAATGTAAATAGGAATAAACATAGAAAATAAAAATTGAGCTTCATTTCGAAGAAATGGAGAAATTTCGCAATTGGGAAGGAATTTGATAGTCGATGGCATAAGAGAAGACTTAAATCGATAAACTGTTTTTTAGTAATTTCCCTCGATAATATTAATCAGTTCAAATATTATAGCAATGAGATTTTGGAAAATTAAATAAGCAGGCGATATAATTTATTAATTTGTTTTCAGATGATGCTACCTGTAATGATACTAGCAAATTGAAGGTAAGAGGGAAGAATGTAAATACAGAAAATGGTATATTTTTATGTTTATCAAGAACAGATATTATTAAAAATGTTCCACAAATAATAAATTTGACCAGTTTAATGATAGTATTTAAATATGCTATTATTATTGCATCACTATAAATATTAAGACTAACATATTTGACATTTTCTTGAATAGGAATGTCTTTGCTATCAGTACTGATATGAGTACTTATAGTTTGATGAAGAAAAGGATCAATAAGCTTTTCCTGGAAAAAAATTATTTCAAAAACATATTAGAATTGAGAGAAAGTTTCATGTACTTACAGTATTTCTACACAACGACAACCGCCTGAAAATATTCACAATTTTTAATAAGAGAGGTCCATCTCTGGTTTTATCATCTTGATTAAAACCTAACATATATGAAAAGACTGAGTATCTCTGGAGTGCAAAATACTTTATTAAGCTTGAAGTAAGAAATTAAAGGCCGCTGAATAATCAAGGAACAAACAATGAACAAATGTATGGCTGTCATCAAGTCCTTTCGAAGTTTCATGAGTTATGCATAAACAGGCATCAAGAACGGATATGCTCTTGCAATGAGCAAATTGATCAGAATCTTGACTATTTTTAGTTGCTTCTAATTGAAAATTCAGTCCAACCTTATCTAGGATTTGGAGTAATGACAATGGGACAAACGATTTGGGATTAGATACATTAGAATCTTTCTTCTTTCCAAGTACAAAACAATGTTTCCAGTTTCCAGGAAGACGGATGTTGAGAGTTTGAAAACTTAGAGTAAAGATAAAGAACATGGAATAGCAAATGAATGTGCAAAAGATTTTATAAATTTATTGGGTACATGGTGTGTCTGAAACAAATTTTTTCTGAAGAATTATAACACATATATTCCCAAGAGTATCGTACTTACTAACCCATTGCAAGTTTCTTAAAGCAAAATTTTAAATTGTCTGGCGATGTCTTTCTCCATAATTTAGATTTGAAAATTCGTTAAATTAATACAACTTATAAATACAAAATTTACATAAGTTTCATTGTTTTCACGCATATTCATCGATTTTTGAATACTATTTAGATATAGAAAGGATTCCCTGTAAGAAATCCTCATACCATGATTTTAGAGCCTCCAAATTGCAATACATTGGAAGTATACTGTAGTTTTATAGAGCTCTTTCACACCAGATCATGACTATGCCTACATTCAAAGAGATTAGTTCCCAATAATGAATAAAAAGTTTTATAATGCGTGTTAAAATGTTTTCGAAATCGCTAAAAAACGTCTAGAAGAAGCTTAGAAGTGGCCTCTATTTTGCGTTATAGATGTGTTTAAAATTTTTTAAATTGCTTAGAAGCGTTTATAAGACGTCTAGAAAACGTTTCCAAGACGTTAGAAGATGTTTAGAAAACGCTTAGAAGACGTCTGAAAACGTATAAGAAGCGCTTAGAAGACTTCTAGAAGATTTTTTAAATACGTTTAGAATACATTTAGAAGATGTTTGCAAATTGCTTAGAAATTGTTTAGAATGCGTTTACAAAGCATTTATTAGACTGTATCTATAGAATCATTAAGAATGTTAAATTACATATTACCCATGATTTGTCATAAATATTTTTATGAAATGGACGCCAAATGTCATAGGTATATTTTAACTAGATTTGGTGCTGCAGAAAGAGGAATTCATCAATGTTGAAACATAATTATCACTGCTTATTTTAAATCGCAAGGAGAAATGCTACAATGCTTGTAGTTAGCTAATCTTTTATTGGAAAAATGTATTCGGCCACTTCAGACCAAATCAGAGAATCTGTAAAAAATTTCATTTGTTGAGCTTTTTTCAGTCTATTTATATTGAAATTATCTAATAACAGTCTTTCATTGCCATATATGATGCATAGTTACGTACCTCTTGCCATCCGCGAGTTGATTATCTCCAAACATTTGGAAGGGATGAGTCAACCTAATATAGCCCGACTTGTAGAGCGATCTCGGAGTACTGTCGTGGATATCAACAGACGTTTCACTTCTGAAAATATCATTGCCCCTAAGCCAAAGTCCGAAAGACCGAAGAAGACCTCCAAAGCCTCCCAATCAGTTTTTGTGCGTTTCAAAGCGAAATCCCAGGAAGACTTCAGAGGAATTTCGCAAGGAATGAGCTGATGGTCACCTCGTCATAGTAAGAACTTTGCAAAAATCCTGAAGAAGTACTCAATTGGGACATTCGTGGCACCCAAAAAGCCATTATTTACCTCAAAGTAAGGAGTACACCGGATGAGGGGGGACATTTTATTGAGAGACAATTCATCTTAACATTGGTCTAATGATATATTTTCAAATGAGTCAAGATTTAAGCTATACTCATCGAAAAGAATGTTGATAGAGACCAACTGCGCAGAAGTTCAGATTCTTGTCTCAACTTACTCGGGGACCATGTATTGTGATGGGAAGCCTGTAATGCTGTAGGTGCAATATAGAAGTGTCTTTCGCAGATTTTTCACATCACCTGTACTCTCTGAAATTCTCAATATGCTCGGATTCTAGAAAAGGAACTCTTGCAACTCCTTACAAGTGATTCAATATATCAGAAGGATAGTGTCATACTTCAAAAGAAATGCAAAAATTCTTCCGCAATACTATGTTTGTTATTCTTGGTGACTGGCCTGGCCAATCTTTAGACCTGAACATTATCGAAAATATGTAGAAAGAGGTCTAATATCGAATTGGAAAGCATACTCTTCACACTGAAGACGAGCTGTGGGGCACAATAAAGAAAAAATTTTATGCAATTCCCAACAGCTTTATTGAAAGACATTTTGCTTCAATCCTTGACCGCCTTGAAGCTGTTATTCGCTCAAAGGGACATCCTACAAAATATTAGAAGAGATAATTTTGTTGCTAAGTGCTTGTATTGCATCAATTATTAATTGATGTATCTTATTTTAAATTTTATTTTTTCGGATTTGTTCATTTGTTAAAACTTTTTCAGGTGGCCGAATACATTTTCCAATACAAGTTTTCTAATTTTGATTAAAAATTAAAAGCCAATTGTTATTCTACACATTTTATAGTATTAGACATAAAGATTTTCCTTTCTTAATCAAAGTAACACTTAGCTTACACTCTATGTTCATTATTTATTCAAAATAGCGAGGTGGTCGAATACATATTTCCAGTACTGTATGAAAGGCTCCTTGAGCAGAAATGGATTTTATCTTCATAAGAATTTCTTCAAAAATTCGTAATTGTATATGTAGTAGCAATATTACTAAAATTACATGCGTCATCTAGTCTATGTCATGCATTGATTCTGGTAAAGACTAAATTTTATAATTATGTTTAATCAATTTTTTGTCTTTTTCAATAGAATATCTAGCACTGAAGTTTTATTCCGGGGAGATATTTTTGCTTAAATACTGACCTCGAATTTTGGAGGCCAATGCAGCATACGCAGTTTGATACTATATCCGAAACTCGTTATAAAAATTAGTTTTCATCATCATCACATTACCAACTTTTGACGTAGAGTCGAATAAAACAACTCTAAAAAATTTTGTAATGTAAGTTTTGTGCTATTGACTACTATTTTACCGACATTTCGCAAAAATTGCATGTTTCAGTTATAGACAAATATTTTTAGAAAGTGCAAACTCATATAATTATGTATTATTCATAAAATGGTGTAAAAATTTTGCAAATCGGATCAAACCTTAAGAGCTATAGCATCACAAAAATGGACTAGTAAAAAAATTCTCAATTTTTGAAGTTTTCTTAAACTGGCCCATTCAATTTTAAAGATACGGTTATGCACCCCGCTTACAAAAGATTCATCCTAAAAGGATCTATTGATTGGCGCATAGTATGATAAAATTGGGTAAATTTAAAATTTTTAAAAAAAGAAATTGTGGATATATATTAAGAAATTGCCATTTTAGCCAAATTTAGTAGACTAAAGCCATTTAATGCTATGTGTTATGAACTAATCGATTTGATTTCAATATAGTCTTGAATAGCACACCCCACGAATTTATAGTGAAACAAAATGTAAACATGTGCACATCACAACATGGTGTGTGGTCTTGTGTACAAAACACACAAGAGTGAGCCGGCATAAATCTCTTAGTAATGAACGAATATGCACTGTGGCAGATGATAATGAAAAAGAACATATTTGTGATGAAGATTTAGAAGAATTGAATGTCTTCCTCTTCTAGTTTTGAAGAAGATTCACACGAATATCATGATGAGGGTTACATAGCTTTAAGTGATGGGACAAAATGGAGGAAAGCCTTCACTTCATTCAACAAAGAACTTTGAAACAAAACGCCCTACGAGTAGCACCTGGATTTACAGCCAACAGTAAACACATAGGCATGCATCATAGGAGCTCTTAAGGAGGTGTGTCTGATCCCTTGATTATTTGAATATTTCTTCTGTCAATGTTCTGACATAGGTTTTATCCGACAAGCTATGAATGTTGATGTTTGAATAATTTATCTATAAACATCACAAAATTTCTTTGGAATATACTTCAAAAATCACTGTAAAACTTTTCTTTTTCTTGCAAGAATGTTATGCATCTAAAGGATTTTACCTAAGTTTTTATACAGCAGGGATCATAAATATCACCCTCTATATTTGATTTACAGAAACGATATTTTAAAGTGACACAAAAGACGTAGAACTTTGCTACTCTGGTACACATTTTTCAAATCACAACTATCATAGATCTTGTGTAGTGGATGTTTGAATGACTCTTCATATCTTCAAATGGAATAACTCCTCACCAGAATCTCTTAGCTTTAGGATATTTATAATTTGCTGAAAAACCCAAGGTCTGGAAAATTAAGGGGGGAAATTCAAAGCTGAAAAATTCTAGGGGAGATTCTTTAAGGTAGTAAATTCCTTTTGTAAAGAGTAGAACTAGGATCAAGATTGGAGTTTGATTAGAGACTATTGCTAGGGTTAAAGTTGGGATTTGGATTCGCAGATTTTTGAAAGCCTTGAATTTTCGTTATGGAATTTTCCAGACCTAACTTCTGTAACCGTCTAAAAATAGCCTTGACTATAGATATGTTACAATACTGAAAGAAAAAATAGAGTTACTTTACTCTATGTCAGTATGGAAGCAGTCACATACACTATTGCTTTCAACTAAGCGTAGTTAATTTAACATTTACAGAGATAGTACTTCTACTGAAAAATCAAACGAATTTTGCATCAATGCTTCCGTCAATAAAGAAGAGAAGTGAAGTGTTTACATTGAATTTTAATGTATGCATTTAAACGTTCATTATTACATGAGTGCGTTTGTATATTTACTCAACTCATCTGCAAGTTTGCAGAAGATCAGGATTCAACTCGAAATGAATACCTATTTCTCTGAAGTATAAACTTTACCAAAACAAACAAAAACTATTGACATAGTCAGAAAGACATATACATTTGAAAATTGGTAATGTTTCCATAAATTGATTATAGTAGTATTATGATTTTGATTTCACAAAGGAATTCTCTTAAGTAGAGTTCTGCTACAGAAATTTTAAAAAAGAACTGAATAAGGAATGGGATTTCTATGCGTTCGGGAAAGAAATAAATTTGATTAATAAGTAAGTTCCCTAGAACCCCCTGTTAGCCCCTTATTTCATTTAGTGATGTTGTAATTTGCGAAACTATTTGATGGTTGTGCAGACAAAAGAGAAGATAAACTCTACTCAGTGCATTCGAGTAATGGTGTGGTGAATTAAGGTTTATCAATTAAAGAGGTTAATACCCTTTCTAAGCAAAACACCCCTGAATCATATGTATGAAATCATGCAACAAGCAACTTCAGATTAACTACTAATCTAAAGACTATTATTGTGAAAATCAAGAATTTTTAGAATTGATTACTTACTTCACTTAGGAAGGACATTAGGATTCTTTGGTACCATAACCTTCCCAAAAAGACTTGAGTCTTGGATTAAAGATTTCAACTGAACTGAAACTATCAAGGGAATATGACAATAAATGAAGCATCTGGGGCAGCGGATATTTTGTCATTTTTTGCCAAAATTGAAGTTATTCTGCCAAAGCGTATGAGAACTTGGGATTTGAATAGCTCATGGAACTGGTAAGGTACAGTAGTGGGACCTAATCCAATTAAACAGACCAGAGAAAATATAGTCTTGGTCCCTAATTTATAAAAAAATATTTTCATATTTTATAATCAAAATCTGCTATGCATTTGGAATTAATACCATTTCGATTGAGGTTGCGAACTGAGATTAAGCATGGGAGAAAGTTTTTGCAAAATGCTCAAGCTTTCTAAATTATATAACTTAAACAGTAAAAGTTCTATTTTGTTCAATGTAAATTACATCCACCTAATCCTTACCCGCCGCCACTGATACAATTGAAAAAATAATCACCCATGCAAGAAAATAACGACATTTTGATCAAAAATAATTCCGAATCTTATAGTCAAAATCGTCTAAGAACATTTTTTTTACCTTAAATTTTTTCTAAGTATTCTGAGAAAAACCAGTTTTTAAGACCAAAATTAAAACAATTAGAAACACATTTTCATCCATTCTAATTCAACAAACTACAGTTTCCATTTTTGATAACCATAGATTTCACACAAAACAAATTATACTCTAAATACTTTCCTTTTTAATATTGAATTCCAAATCACTTAGCCACGATGGAACACCAAGGGAAGGTATCTTAAGAATTCTATTAAAATTTTAAGAGCAGAACTCAAAGGCGATTACTATTAAAGTGTTGCAATTTTAACTGCTAATTATGTTCCCCTGAAGACTGAATACGGTTGCTTAACCTAAACAGCCTGGCGTCCGATTTAAAGGGAAAGCCGTTTTTCCATATTTACAAAGAATCTTCTCTAAGTCTATTAGCAAATTTGAAGATTTTGGAGAATGGGTAGGTCTATTGGGGAACACACTTTAACCCTTTAGGGCACAAAAGGAGACTGAAGTTTCTTTAGTGATAAAAATGTAAGATATCGCATTAATCAGATGGCAAGCAGGGTCCTATCATCAAAATTAAATTCCTAAAATGCATCTATGACGCTACACAAGGGTGGTACATATATGTACATGCAGCCCTGGAGAGTTCATTAATTATTGTCAAATCAGAATTACAAGAAACTAGGGTCAATATAGTGTTTTTCACACAAAATGGTTGACAAACGCCCTTTTTAGGAGCATGATTCCTTTACCTATTTTTATTTTCAAATCAGGGATCACATTCATCAAGCAGGAATGTCATGCTCAAGTAAAAAACCAAAAAAGTTTGAGGAGTAATTAGCAATATAGCTGAAGCTTTATAAATATATTAACTTGCCGTTATCATAAGATTAGTCAAGCAAAATACAAATAAACTGTTAATTATAGGTGTCTAGAAAAATTCATTTGCTTAAGTGGGACATATATATATACCATCAAACCTCAAAGGGTAAATGAAGTGCAAGGATATTCTAAACCCAATGAGGCGTGTCGTGCGCAAAGTCAGAGGTCGCGGGGCCGAGGACTCCTGCGACATGAGACTTCGAGCACCGATACATATGATGGGACCAA
>CABFPE010000496.1:395607-409591 GCA_900660155.1 Hofstenia miamia
ATATATATATATATATATGACAAACGATAGTACTCAGGAAATCGTGAGACATGCAGTTATGGTGCCTATATGTGGCAATTTAGCAATAACTTGATTGTTAAATGTTGCTAGAGCTATTATTTGAAACTCAAGTTAGAAAGGTATTGCTTATACCTATTGAATTTTTAGCCGCACCAGCACGATTAATACAGTAAATTTTAGAAAGCATAAAAACTCCTTGCAAGCGCTATGACATAAAGATTGTAAGCAAATTGTACATACGTTTTTGCACAAGGGTTTGAGTAAATTCTGTTGGATACACAAAGAGTTTAATACAGTAAGTAACCCATTGATGGAAAATTTCCGCTATGGAAAACACGTTCACAAATGTCTAAAATAACGCAGATATGGATATTGAAAAAATTTCTTCATTACATAAATTCTGATGTTTGGGCTCATAGCTTGCAAGAACTTAAGCCATTAAATTACTTTGTATGAAAAAGATGTTAATGGGTACCCTTACAAACCTTCAATCATAACAGTAATTACCAATATGTCCAAGGACTTCTTAATCCCGTCCTGCAAAATATTCAGAAATCACATTGAAGCGGTTATATATTTTGAAAATCATTTTATTAAATAAAATTGTAACATATAGAAAAATTACACTGCTTTCAAAAATCATTTCCTTTGTGTATTCGTTTAAGATATTTATATTAATTTGAGACCTGTATTTCCAATACACACAGTAAAAGTTTCTGCCCAATTTTTGGCAAGTGTACTGTCATATTATATTAGAAATTCTAAATTTCCATTCGGAAATTGCTAAAAAAAAATTAGGATGCAAACTTTTCTGACATACTCTTAAAAAATATCTAAAAAAATGTATCAACATTGAATTTGGAGTCTACAAATAGATACTTATAAAATTAACATTACAATGATTAATTTTTGGGTGATTGATTGAAAAACTTGTACAATG
This sequence comes from Hofstenia miamia, assembly GCA_900660155.1. Lineage (NCBI taxonomy): Eukaryota > Metazoa > Xenacoelomorpha > Acoela > Hofsteniidae > Hofstenia > Hofstenia miamia. The sequence goes on from CABFPE010000496.1 coordinate 396,569, forward strand.
GTTGAGTTTGTGTTCCAGATGGCAAAGATTAGACATGAATTGCTTGAACCCTAACCACCATATCTTGATAAAAGAAGTGTAGCATTTCCCCCTGTAAAATTACTGACAATTGCTGGAAAAAATATGTAGAAATCGTATTCAGATCGCAAGAGATACTTCTGGCAGAAGACATAAAAGACATCTTGGAGAATAATTTGATAGCAATTGGTGACCATCCTCCTAGAGCTTCCACTGATAGTGGTATGAAGGATATTTCAGCTGCTGAACATGATTCTGCCTATTTAAAAACAATACTTCCAGTAAAGTTATTGATAATTTGGTGGCACAATTTTAATAGTCATAGAAAATAGAACTATGAAAAATATTGGTTAGAGATTCATGTACCTGGCACAGTGCTGAAACCCACTCGTGAATCTGCATATCTTAACAACAACTAAATGCAATAGAAAATAGGAAATATAACTATATGTGTACCAGAAATTAACTATAAGATTGGGCAAGTTTGATGATGGATTTCCTATCAACCAATAGGCCCATTAAATATTATTCAGTCAAATCAATATTAATAGAATGTTTATTTAACAAATTTCATAATATATTTCTTATGCATAGAACACTTCTTATCAGTACGTAGGAACTTTATCTCAGTCTAAGAAAATTAGGACTTGCATCGGGATACTGTTTAGTGCAAATATCATCTAGTGCTAATGGTATAGATTTTCCAGCATCTAACAATGTTGCCTTAAAAATAATGTCCAAGCTGTTCCTATAAACCAGTCTACATCCTTCATCTTCTGAAAATTGGAAACCGTTAAGGCCTTCACTGGTCTTGTTACCATTCTTGGAAACATAAGCACTTTTCCAAGAATACCATCGATATTTAAATTGGTAAAGAAATGTTTGGTTTTCATATCATTTGATGTTCCTTTTATTTTGTATTTTCATACTCTTCTTGAGTAAACACCCATAATTTTAAAATATTTCTGCTCTCCAGATTATGAAATCAAAATAATTTTCCGCCTCTTCCACTCCGTAGTTGTAAGTGTAACACAAAAGCACACCATCATTCTTGCGAACCACATTATATTTCAACCATTTCCGATAAGGAACATAGGCCAACGCTCAGCCTTTGCAAGATCAATTGAAATCTGAAAAACAAAAAAATACAACGCTGTGTGCATAGCTTATTGTAAAACGGTGCAGAAATCGTTGTTATTATAGGCCAAGAAAGACCCATTAATGCAACCGGTTGCTTTTGAAGAAATCAACAAAATCCACACAAGTTATTAACAAAGTTTTAATGATTTCAGAAGGAAAGACGCTCTAATTATACATGTGTTACATTTTATCGGTGCTTTGTGTTCACAAGCTGCCAATTGCATCAGCAATGATTTATTGCTTACCACGTACTTATAGCATTAGCAACAAATTTAAATATGATTCAAAACACGACCGAGATTGCAAGCTCAATTGATTAGCGTGCAAAACCAAATCTTAGAGCCACCTAACTACTCATCATTTTGGTATAGGCCAAAATTCCTCCCAACTAAATTTCGGAGCATGATTCAAATAGATTATAACAAGTTATGTACCCGGTATATTTTCTGAACGACTTACAAGGTATGACAGAACTTTAGTAATTTGGCTTATATGTTCATATACTTTGATATAGTTTTATCCAATATTATTAATGATTGCTAGGCATTTTAATGGGCTGTTTTATATATTTCATAAATGAATAAACTTTAAACGAACCATATGTTGTATTTTTAATATCTTAGGAACGAAATAAGTAATACATGTGAACATCATACGTTGGTAAAATGATTTTTATTCACAATTTGATTACAATTTTAGTATATGACAGTCCTAGATTAACCAATTAATATCATAAGCACATTCAAAGCATGATGACACCTAATGCAAAGGACTGCATAGAATCACAGCAAAATCGAGTCCATTATTGCATATTTGGGTTGTCCTAAAGCTCAAGATTTGGTCGAGCAGTTCACCAATGCAGATAAGATAAGATAAGATAAGACAATCTTTATTAAGAGAAGGTAAAGCAATTAATACAAACTGATGGCTTCTCAAAATAGCGTCATTAAAAAATATAAAACAAAATCATACTGTTTACAAACCTATACATTGCTAAACAGGCTAGGAATAAGGCTACATTCTAGTAATTGTATTACCAGTTCTGTGGATTTCAGTAATTATCTCTCTCTTTTCTTTTCCATAACTGGGTGTTCTCAATTGGCCGGGACTCAACTCCCCTGATGTGATAATTTGTGGCAAAGGGCAACTGAAAATGATTGGTTGCTGTTCGAAACAAAGGATTGTAGCAGCTCTAATTAAGGCATGGTTCCATCATGAAATGATTTCATCAATCTGTGAAAAATTTATAAATTAAATGCCAACTCGTGTCTCAGCATTGTTGAAGCCAATGTTGACCATATTATATATTGGAAGGCACTATTGCATTTTCTATGGAAAATAAAGATTTATCAGGCTTTAATTCATGTATTTTTACTTTTGTTCACATTAATTTGCACAATACTATATATATATATATATATATATATATTACGGCCCTGTGAGTACTCGAACTCGACTCGAGGTCTGAAATATCAACTCGAAATTAGTTTGAATGTCATTCTTTTGTTTCTTCAATTTTTGCTGTAATATCGAACAATCGACCGACCTTTCTCTATTTCAAATTTGCAAGGCAACAGACTAATAAGATAAAATCAATTCATAATTCCAACACATGATTATAAATGATATATTTCGAATATTATCCGTAGAAATGAAGCTGAATTGTAAGTATGTTTTAACTAGGGCGACATTACAAAGAGTGTTTTTGTTGAGAGAGCAAGACTTGCTATGCTATCAATGAGGCAATAATGCAAAAGTTAGTGAACACCACAAATTACTATGACATGAATTGGACTTTGAGTCTGAATCAACCTCAATTATGGATGCTTCATCGAAAATTGAAATCCATAGATTGCAAGACTTAATGAATAATCGGTGCAATCGGTTCATTAAATCTTATAGAATATGGATTGCTGAAAATAGCAAGTGTTCTCCTGCTTCATTGGAAAGGTTCTTTTCATTGCTAAAAAGCATGCTTAAGACAATAATGGGAAGTTTTGTATAGTGCTTCTTACTACCTAGTTGATTAGGTTTAGCATAGAATACACGAATTTTACAAAGTTAAAAAATTTTAGGGTCAATTTTTTTAAGTAAAAAATTGCAAATATTTTCGGTCAAAAAAATGTCGCCCTAGTTATAACGTAAAACTATAACAAAGCTTTGATGAGGTTACATTTGAGGGTGATGGCCAATATTAATTGTTTACTTAATGTTGAAAATATGCAGTGCAGATGCGCAATTGTTTCAGGCATGGACTGGAAATCAGCATTTTTTGAATTCTCAGTTTACCGAACATGGTGACGAATGCAAAATTTGCAAACAAATATNTAATTTGCACAATACTATATATATATATATATATATATATATTACGGCCCTGTGAGTACTCGAACTCGACTCGAGGTCTGAAATATCAACTCGAAATTAGTTTGAATGTCATTCTTTTGTTTCTTCAATTTTTGCTGTAATATCGAACAATCGACCGACCTTTCTCTATTTCAAATTTGCAAGGCAACAGACTAATAAGATAAAATCCATTCATAATTCCAACACATGATTATAAATGATATATTTCGAATATTATCCGTAGAAATGAAGCTGAATTGTAAGTATGTTTTAACTAGGGCGACATTACAAAGGGTGTTATTGTTGAGAGAGCAAGAATTGCTATGCTATCAATGAGGCAATAATGCAAAAGTTAGTGAACACCACAATTTACTATGTAATGAACTGGACTTTGAGTCTGAATCAACCTCAATTATGGATGCTTCATCGAAAATTGAAATCCATAGATTGCAAGACTTAATGAATAATCGGTGCAATCGGTTCATTAAATCTTATAGAATATGGATTGCTGAAAATAGCAAGTGTTCTCCTGCTTCATTGGAAAGGTTCTTTTCATTGCTAAAAAGCATGCTTAAGACAATAATGGGAAGTTTTGTATAGTGCTTCTTACTACCTAGTTGATTAGGTTTAGCATAGAATACACGAATTTTACAAAGTTAAAAAATTTTAGGGTCAATTTTTTTTAAGTAAAAATAAAAAAAGAAGATATCTAGATGATATATTTTGCATTCTTGATGATGAAGAAATTGCTAATTTAATGATTGATGATCTAAAAGCATTACATAAAAAAATTAAATTCACTTATGATATACCAAAAGATTAAGCAAACTTTTTGGACATTCAAATTAAGCAAAGGAATGGAGAAATTGTAAGAGGTGTCTTCACAAATAAAACTTCAGATCTTACAATTATTCGCCCAGATTCCTATCATCGCAGTGTCATAAAGAAAAGTATCATTAAAGGACGGTTACTTAATTTTTCGAGGATCTTTTCCCATACAAGTGAAATTACATCTATAGTGTTTAATATTTTTAAATCACTCATGAAAATCGGATATAAAAAATCTTTTCTTCTAAGACTCTATTATGAATTTATAGACTCTATTAAAAATAAAGAATGGCCTTATATTTCTAATAAGAAAGAAAATATGAAAAGAATTAATTTTAGAAAGGCAACGATATTGGTATATGTCAAAGACATGAATATTAAACTATCTAATAGAATTATTTGGTACTCTTTACCTTCACTCAAGGAAATACTCACTAGTTCTAAGTTTGATAGTACGTAGACACTAATCTCTGATAGTAAACAAGAAGGTAAATAGCAACTTGCTACTATATGGTGCTACTTTTTTATAATGTGTATAAATTTCTGAATTTTGTAATTTAAATTTTTTCTTGAAAAGGCTTTGCATTTTTGTTTTCATTTACTTATGTACCAACCTCGTTACAATTCTGTTAAATCAATAATTGAGAAGTCTACGCAGGACGATCAGCCCTTACTTGCAAATCTAAATACAACATTGAGGAAATTCATTCACAATGTTCTGATGCCAAAGAAAAAAACTGTCTTTTTAAATACCCTCAAAACAATATAATTCAGACCTTGGAGAATCTCATGATTAAATAGGAAACTTTTACCAAAAATTGAATTCTTGGCAGGATTTGTAAATCATACATTTGATGAAATAAGGCATTAAACAATTCAGTTACATGAAAAAAAGAGTCGTATGCTAACATTGATAAATGTCGGAAACTTTGTAATGACATTCAATCAAAGAATGAAATGGTTAAATTCATCAAACTTATATGTTATGAAACTAATACAAATTTTCCTAAATTGGCAGAAGTCCTAAAGCTGGATGTAAATTATTCATATATGAAAAGGAATTTCAAATCAATAAAGTTGAACTCAAAACAATTAAAAAATGGCTTAGAGAGTTTCATTGACAAGATTGGTGAGAACCAAAAACGTAGCCCAACTCGCGAGATAGATAGATAGATAGAGAAACCAATTTTTTACCAATAATTAAGCAATCATTGTCATGGTTTACTTCACGCGGAGTGTAGTAAAGAGAAACTAATAAGAAATCAATTGGTATTCCGTCTTTTAAGCTAGCGCATGTTAATCATAATTTCTATTGACTTGATAAAACCTCCATCTTAAAATATAGATTAAGTGAATAACCTAAACTATAGTGCAAGCCACTTTCTCAATATAGTTATGCAAAACCCTATTATTTCAGAACGCTATGGTCAAAATTTTATGATTTTTGTTTACATCTCTTTCCACCATAAATTCTATATGTAACGAATTCATATTGCTAAGCGCAATTAAGGAAATAATTAAAGAAAATAATTAACCTTCCCGCCAAATGAAGAATTTTTTAAATTCGGTAAGCATAATTATTGTACGCATACCACAACTAATATAAATGTTTCATTCTGTATTAGAAATGTCATCTTGCTTCCAATATATTTGAGAATTTCTTTATAATAATGTATAATAATGTATTTGCTTATGCAATCTTAACAAGCTAACATACTGAGTGTGTCAATTTTAGTGTTAAAATTCAGTAAAACATGACCATATGAAAACTGGCTCACAAATTAACAATGGCAAAGATCAATATAATATTAGGGAAAACATTAATATTGAAATATTTTTAAAAAATTCACCATTTTTCATGAAATTTGATATTTCTTCAAGCATGCTAAATGGATATTGTTTGCTATTTGTTATGCACTAAAGTTAAAATTTATGCGACTAAAATTCGTTTGAGCGTTCATTAATTAAGATAATCGCAGCGTGAAGCATGAAAAATGGGATTCTTCTAATCTTATATAGCAATGAAGGAATTTATTTTGGACAAAAAGATTATTATCCTTAAACAGCCTAGCGTCCATTTTAAAGGACAAGCCGTTTTTTCATATTTACAAAGAATTTACTCCAAGCCTATTTCCAAATTTGAAAATCTTGGGGCATGGGTAGGTCTATTTGGGAACACTTTAATACAATGTTGGCAGAGGTTGTTGAAAAGATTAACAAGTTTTCTTTGAAAATTTTGAAATTTTTCAAAAATTTAAATTCTTTCCATACCTAGTGTTAATGTATTTAGAATGTTTTGAGCCCATGGGGGCAACAAAGAACTTTGACTGTTTCTTGATATGTGCAAAGATATTCCAAACCCATTGAGGCGTGTCGTGGACCCATTGAGATCGCGGGCGGATTTAGAGAAATTGAAGACTCTCCTCTATCATCTGATGCTTTCAAATTGAGCCAAGCTTAAAAAGTTCTTTGGCCATAAGCACTTAAAAAAATTATAGCATTATGAAACATTTTCAAAAATCCACAGGCTGTTTAAGGTTACGTTATAGCTTATTGATAAGGCATGCTCTAGCAAATTTGTTGATTACAAAACATTTATTATGTATTTTAGATGCATGAAATAAGCTAAAGTAATGACAGAAAATCAAACGTAAGTTTTGCTTAAAATGCTTTTAAACTAATATATTCATAATGTAAACGTAAATTCCATAAAAGCAGAATTTTATATACTATTGCATGTATTAGAGTCTAAATAACAATTAAAATGGCATTGACGTGCTACTGCAACAAATGAAATATTGCTAATGGAATTTTTCTTTCTTGCATGTGCACCAAAAAATTCTTCTGATAAGTCTCTTGTATGTAGGACTCGACAATTTATAGTTATTCTGACTTTTATATTTACATTGGCGAAATTTCCACCAAAATATTACAATTCATGCATGCGGGTAAACAGTAAACAATGTAATATATTACAGGGATATCTTGTGATTTTGTTTGAAAAGAATTTTGCTTAGTCTGAGAATGGTTTTGTTCAAGTCAGAATGGACGTGAATATTCATGTATTCTCTGTTTCTATGCTAGTTTTTTCACTTCCTTCGAAATTTCCATTTGAAAGGCATTGCGCGAAAGTTTTTAATTATTCAGGAACGTCTTTGCAATTACAGAGGTATTTTCTGATGCTGATGAGATTAAAATTCAAAAGAATAGTGAAATAATTTCGAAAAGTAAATGCCTAAAAATTGTAGGGTTTACCAGTAGACCTAATGAGCCTGTGTTTGCTTGAATCATCTTGATATATTATTGAATGAATACGACCTACCGGCGGAGGTCTAGAATCTAGATTTCAAATTTCAAATTTAGAGTTATAAAATTTATTTAAATAAATTTTCAGTACATGATCTTGTACTCATTTTAGCAAACAGGCGGTTGAAACACGGTTTTCGTCAATTGGCAATAATTACATAGTGATGATCAACGCAACTGCAGCGCTGCTTTTTCAGATTATTGTTGTATTTGTTTCTGCACTGGTTTTGTACATCTTAGATTACGAAAAACAGTTGAAATCTGCATTTTTCACTGTTTCGTTATTGGCTACTTTTGTTGGTAAATCTTTAATAAATTATTACATTAATATACTGAATCTATACACTAGCATATACGTTTTAACCATCAAATTGTAAACTATTTGATATTTTTCTGTATTATAGACTCCATTTTTCTAAAAAAAATTATAATTAGAACAGAATTCTATTTTCTCATCAAATTGGAATTCAATGTGTTTGTAAGGAGTCTTTCAAAAACGCAAACATCGCTTGAAAATGTTGATCATTGAGGTCTGTGACAATTTAGAATATAAGAAATTTCTAAAATATTCCCTAAATATTAACTTAAATATATTAATAAAAGTTTATCAGAGACAAAATTTATAATATTTCAGAAAAAATATCTGAGGGTCAATACATCAAATACATTTTATTAACATTTTAGAGATATAATTTAACTTCTAAGATTGTGTACAAAGTGAATAATTCCATGTAATTTTGATAACATACTAGTGTACTGACGATATACGTATACCATTAAAATGGTATACAGTGTATACGTATAGTATACATGTATAGTATACATATAGTATACGAATAGTATCACGGTGCGGGGTTTCATAATGATAGCAAGTCACAGGTGGGCTGTAGTCAGCAATGTCATAATCAGGTGCCGGATTAGGCATGTGGCTTCGGATAAATTATAGGACCACATCAGCACAGGAAAATCCCTCCATTCCTACAGGCTTGGGCTTGAATTAAATAAACACTTATTAGGTGTTAATTGGAGAACCTTCTAATCGATTAATTGTTAATTCAAAAGTCTACCAAATATATAGGTGCAATATTGATATTTTTTTAAAATTCCACATTAATATTTCATTTCCTCCAATAAAAGGATGTAGCGCGGTTATCTCATCTTTAAATTTTTAAGAAAGTGGGTCAATACATATCATGTCAAAACGTATATATAGGTATCCACGTATACAAGCAATATTGGTATACATCAAGTATTCGTAAAGTATATGTATAACAATAGTAAACGCATATGTATGCCATTACGACGCATAAAATAGATTAAGGAATGTAAAAAATGCCTCCAATATTAAATTTTTCAACTGTTAACAATTTTAAATCTAACCTTTGCTTGTTCTTACATAGGAAGAAATTAGGTTCATATAATCCGAGAAATATTATTTTCAAATTCGCTCGTATGAAGTCAGACAAAGAAATAATAAATTCTGACGTTTCTTTATCCTCTAGAAAAGCATCTATGATCAATCCCTGTCAGGAAGGTTTTGTCTGACATTTCACTATTGCATATTATGTTGTTGATCCCTTAAAGAACTTGGCAGGATTTTTAAAAATTTTATTCCCGACATCGATTTTTCAATAGAAAAATGGAAAGTGTCTTTTTCAAACATTTTTGACACCAAAACCTATTAATCTATAAAACCATCTATGACTATATATTGCTGACTAAGCCTTCTTGTTTAAATCGCGCTATTTCACTTTGTTGTAAAACATGTAAAGAACTTGCAAATTGAATGATTGCACAACACTTATTTTGAAGCAAAGCAATTCAGTTTTCCTCCGCTTAGTGGTGTGCAATTAAAATGAATCAAATTTCTTGAGATGCATATTATGTAATGCACAAAGCCATAGTCCATAGTCGTTAACAATTGAAAACGTCATATAAATTTCACTTCAGCGTAGAGATTTGAATAAAGAATTTTTTAAGCTTGATGAAAACAAGTTTATTTTCCTTCCTTGATTTTTAAGAAGAATTTCAATATTTTTGGCCAATAGCTTCTTTAAGCTTTTAATCAATGTATCATAGTCAGTCAATGTTCTTATACTTTATACTATTCTGATATTTCATCACTATGCAAAAAGGTGACCCACTAGATTCAAATAAATACCACTCCATTAATAATATTGCTCCAAAATTATTTGGAAGAACTTCTTGCAGCACAAATAATATATTTATCAAGGGCAATCACTTTCTATCAGAGAGTGATTAACAAATTACTATGAAATTGCTGTTATAAAAATTTTTCATTTTAGGACAATGTGTTGATCTTGTTTTGATATTGAAATACGTCAGTAATTCACTGCACTTTCATTTGATGTGATATTTTCAACCAATAAACCTTAAAATTTCAACATGAGTACGTAATTTAGGCGGTGATATCTATTGCCAAAGCAAAAGTTGCATAATACTCTTCCTGATTTTTGGTACGTTCTTGATGATGGTTTCTATTAACACAATTTGGATACTTACTTCTGCAGCAAACTTATTTTGGGGAATGATATTGCGAAGGCTTGCAAGAGACAATAGAAGCACTATAGAAAGGTAACAAATTAATCATTAGAATAGTATCTCCATTTTACATTGCTAAATATTAAGTTGCACGTAATTAAATGACTTTATAATCAATCTCCAACAAATATTAATGTATATTATAATAATAGGCGAGGAATAATATTTCCACAGCTCTAACTGAAAATTATATTTTTCAACAAAGATATATCAGCGTTATCTCCCCCTACATAATATTTGGGTTAACAATATTTTTTAAAAACAAATAAACTAAAAATTTTTAGTTCACTTCTTGACATTGAATTTTTTATATTTCTTACAAGAATCTCTTAGGACGACACTTCTCATCGTGTGCAGCCTTGTGCTATTTCTAGTGGCAATTGGAATACCTGCACTTCTGCTAATTATATTTGAAGACCGTGATGTGGTTCACGCAGTGTATTGTGCATTTTTACGTGCAACTACTGTGGGATATTGCAAAACATCATCAATCTTTCATCAGTGCTTCTTGTTGATATGGTGTTTTATTACTTATGGTCATGTAGCAGCAGGTGCAAAGTATATTTTTGGAAGTTTTCAAAATATTTGGCTTCCGTTTCCCCTTAGACATGTTTAGAGAATGGAATGATGTAGTGCAGTTAATATCTCGATATCGTATAAATAGATTTGTTTGTAGTTTTAAGTATATATGAAACTTTTGTTAATAAATAATTTCAAGTGGATAATAAATGCTTTGCGTCTAGTGCCTATAATGTAGTTGTTCAAAAACTAATGAACAAATTGTATTCCCATTTCACTATATACGGTATATATATATATATATATGTTCTAAATTTTTTGCTCTCCAATTTTAAAATGGATCCAATACCTAAAAAAACCCTCCCCGAGAAATTTTGAAATATTTCAATAACATTTAGAGGTAGTCCACTCAAGGTACAATATAGGCTTTCAGCGTCTTATGCACTTGCCTATTATAACACATGTGCTATCAAGTGAGAAAGATTTCTCTGGTTATCAAACAATCTACCGTTTGATTGCTTGTGGTTTATTGTGCTACATAAACACAAACACCTCTTTGTTTATATGGTTAATACCTCTCCTTACTACAAACCTAATCCAATTTTTTTTTGCAGGTCTTTCGCAGTTGTAACTGTGTACAAATAACTGATCTTAAAGTAATTACCACTCCTAGCAAATAAACCAGTAGGACTATTGTAATGACTGCAGCTGAATGTGCTATGCGTAGCAAAGATAAATACTTTCTCCTGAATTATATTGACAAAGAATTCTCTGGTGGTAAGTTAACATCAAATCAAAATGCTTTGGGTGTTTTTATGCGAGGTCATATTGCAGATAAAGAGCAATTGGTTAAGCAATGCTTAGTAAAGATCAGGGATCTTGTTCTTATTTGGACAGGAAAAGCACGAATTCCCGTGAGGCCTGAGCATCGTGCAGTAATTCAAATTGAAGCTCTCTATCAGACTTGGAAAGATCTAAAGCGGCTCAGAAATCGACGGACCACAGCTCAGATAAAAAAAGAGAAAAGGTTTTTGGATAACTTGAATGGTCTTTTTGATATAGTCCATGCAAATGCTCTACACATGATAGTTATAAAAGAAGACAAATAATTTCGACTTGCCCAACGAGAGAAAGGAAGGCGTGGTTGTATTGGATCTGTGGATAAGGCCTTGGCTGCAAAAGAAAAGCGGATTATGCAGAAGAGGAAAGCAAAAAATATGCAGAAGAAAAATGCTGGAGAAGAATACAAAGCCCCAGGTAACTACACATCACACAACAACTTCGAGCAAATAAAATGATATCAACAACAACTTTTCAAAATGATGGTGTTGCCACCTTCTTTTTATAATTGCTTTCAAATAATTTTCATGAAGTGGATTTGGACTCCTTTTACTCCAGGTTCTCTAGATTCTTACATGTTGACTATTACTTTTGGGGCATTTTTAAAGAAAGTGTTTGATCATCAGTTTAAACCCCAGTATTTGAAGCTTTAAGAGAATAAGTGAAGACAGAGATTCAATCAATAAAGAATTGATAAAATGTTGAGAGTAATGGGAAGTTATCTTGGAGGAGAATGACTCTTATATTCGGCATTTACTGTAGAAATATTATAATTCCCATGTGTACCTGTCGTTATGGTGTATTTTGTTACATTTAATTTGAAGAATTCATGTTTTGTGTCGAGGGGAAAGTGGGGCAAGTCTTATGTGGCCACGTCATTGGCCTACTGATTTAATCTTTTACTGGATATCACATGAGGATACCACCCTTTTTGTAAGACCGAAAATAATTAACTTAAATTAATTCAATTTAAACAATATAGAACGTCTTCTGAAGTTCTTATGTTAAGAAATAATGTATATAAGTACGATATTTTTATCAACACGGTACCAATGAGGTCAATGATATTGAGGGCTTAGTGTAATATTTTATTTACTATTTTGTAATTTCTGTTGGAAATCTACATGAAGTTTAGTGTTTCATGATATACATATTCAGAAATCGATACATTACAAGAAATTCTAGCACAAATTGTTGTAGCCCTCTAACCGCAAAACAAAATGACGCAATCAATTACATGATAATAAAACATACTTGAAATGAATATTGTTTTCTTTCTTAAAAAGCAATTCTAAACTCGAAATAATGTAGAATATTTTCGAGCACAGGTGGTGTAGTGGTAGCATAGCAGCCTTCCAAGCTGTTGATCCGGGTTCGACTCTGACTTGCGCAATTTTTTTATTTTTTCATTTTGTCTTGCATGGTATTTTTAATTCAAATTATATATATATATATATATATATA
>CABFPE010000496.1:423754-461773 GCA_900660155.1 Hofstenia miamia
TTATATATATATATATATATATATATATATATTATTTATTAGCTAGCAAAGAATGGGCATTTTGCCGAGAGCCTTAATGAAATCACAATATAATGTAAAAGACGAATCAAATGCACTATAAGTTAGATCGAGGAAATCCAACAATTAAATCATTATATATTGTAATAAATGGAAGCTTTTCCAACACAAATGGGAGTTTCGGAAGTGGACTATTGGGTCTATGGTTGAAAGCAAATTTTTCATTGAAATTAAAAGATGTCGATATTAAATAATTGAGTAAAGTTCTGGGAAACCACATTTCTTTAAAAAATGGTATGATACAACAGTTAGCTTAAAAAGTTACTAGCATCATTGGATAGGCCTCATGTAGTACAAACCAAAAAATATTCAAAAAACAATGAAAACATTTTTGAAGGACATTGGAATTTTGTTTCTGCAAATAGTATCTCTATTGAATTGATTCTAGAAATTTACCCAATAATGAGAAATTTGAAATAATTTGGCAAAGGTACAAAGTAAATACTTCTAAAAAAATTTCAAAAAAATCATGTTATCGATATTATTTATTGTGAAACAATTTTTGAATATAAATATTTCTTCTATTTCGATGACCAGACGACATATTTTCAACACTAATTAAATTACTACACAATCACACCAAGTTTTTTATTCATTATTTTTTGTAAACCTATTGGTTTGTGCTAGTTATCTTATCAGTTTTTAAAATTTAAAAAAAGAATATCGTATCTTGATTTTGATAAAGGAGTTATGTTGCATACTTGTTTCGATACTTAGGAACAAAGTCATTTTAGAAGCCCAATAGAAAAGATTTTCAATTTATTGGATTAGCGCCCAAAATATGCAAACATACATACAACAACATACAAAGAAAAAAACTATAGAATAAATCTACCAGGGTAGGGATATATAACTAAGAAATTTCAATTAGGGGCTGTTAAATAAACATTGTAGAATTTTTATCCTAACCATGATTGACCTTAGATATATACTTTTGCTTAAGATCAATTTTAGTTTCTTTTTAATAACTCTAAAATTTATAATTAAATATATCAAGCGATATTTTTTTCAATTTTAAAATGAAAATAGATCAATATATTGAAGTTGAACACTACCATGATTATTTGGACTAAAACCATTCTTATTGTGAATAACACAAACTGCAATCAAATTTCATTATTGAACTACAAAAATGCAATAAAAGCAACAGTATAACTGTAATCTACTAACATAATCAATAAAAAGCATCAAATACAAAACTACACAAATTAAATATAAACAGCAATTAAACGCTAATTATGAAAATGTACATTATTTACAAAAAGCATGCCGGGGCGGTCAAATGGAACATCTTGGATTGAAATTTCAAAAGTATTTGTCATTTTGTTCTTTCTTTAGCATCCTACGAGCACGGTCTTCAAAAAACGTATTTAATCGACACATGTAAGCGACAACGAATGCCAATGCGATGACTGCACATGCAATGCTTGCGGGTAAAAGATAGAAGCCCCAAATTAAACGTAAAGATGTCGTCTTGCTTATGTAAATACCACCAACAATTATAATCATGGTTACTAAATAACGGACTAATCACAGAACAACTTATGTTCAAAACCCAATGTTCATAAAAAAGTATAAATAATTATTTAAACAAGTTTTATTTTACTGGGTTGCATAGGCTATTGCACTTCCCTAGATAAAAAATAATTCGTCATTATACACTAAAACACTTCAAAAAAGTTGAGCATCAAATTATGAGGTGGAATAAAGAATTGTTTGAAAAATGTTCATTTAAAACCAAACGGAAATTATTGAGATAAAAATGCGCAATATTATTAGCATTACAAAACGCTCATAAAAAAGATTTTTTGTTACATATTCTTGTATTCGTTGCTTCATTGGAAAATATTCACAAGCTAAAATTCTTGGTAAATTAAATGAAAATATTAATGAGAAACAAGTGGAAATACTTTGTGAAATGACTGCAACAATGAAGCACCCGCTTAATCTTCCTCTTAATTCACGATGTCTGTCCATGATGCAAGTGGAAAACTGAACAACAATGAGAATAGCAGCAAAGGCTGCGGTGAAAACTGCCAACACCGTGAACGTACGACAGATTACAAGCCAAGCTAAAGTAATCACTATAATATTACATGGAAATGAATATAAAACAAGCTGAATATATTCCTTCTGCTCGGACGTGTCATATGCATTTCGCTTGTCCTTCTACTGAAGTTTTGCCGTCATTTAAAATATTTTACTCAAATTTTACTAATGCAAGGGTGTAGGCAAGGGGTGCGGTCAATTTTGGACAGGGTTGGCAAAAAATAAAAATCACATGATAAAAATCATGATTTTTATCATGATTTTTATGATCTTTTCAATCTGATGATTTTTATGATTTTTTCAATATTTGTAAATAAACTTGAAATTTTATTTCATAAAAAAATTTTGTTTTCAAAATAATGGAATTTTAGTAAATCAGCACTTACGTCACTTTGCAGTTTGACCGAGGACATGTATTAATTAATGTTTTCGTTAATTCATTGAAATGCTTTAATGTCTATTTAATTTGTATTCATTTCAGATTGATTTTGACTATTTTATTAATGCCACGCGTCAAGGACCCAATTTGGACAAGTTTCCGTGAAGTTCCGAAGGTGGGCACTGAATCGGATCGTGCTGAATGTGGAAAATGTGGACAAACTGTACTCGCTCAAGTCGCTCGTATGAAGGCGCATGTGTGCCCCAACGAACAAGAAACACCGATTCAACCAAAACGGCCTCGGCAATCTTCGCTTGCATACAGCCCAAAACCTTCGCGGGAGCAACAACACAAGATTGATTTACAACTGGCGCGATATATAATTGCTACAAATTCGAGCTTTCTATCAGCGGAACACCCTGAAATGCACAAATTGCTTAATCTGCTTCATCCAGGTACCACGGCGCCGGATCGAAAATCAGTTTCAGGTCCACTCTTAGACGAAATCTTTGAGGTATACCACATTTAATTTTCACCTACTTTGCTTATAACACTAAGATGCTGATATTAACATTTTTATACTGCATATTTACTTGCTTTGATAGGTTTAGTATCGCTCTATATTAAATTATATTCCGAACAATAAAATTTATTTAGGAGGAGAAGTGTAAAGTAATCAAAACAATCGCTGGAAAGCAGGCAACCCTTATGTTGGATGGGTGGTCAACTATATCGAACACTCCTGTTATTGGTATCGCTATTCATGTAAATGGTAAGAATTACCTTATTGATACAGTGGACACATCTGGCAAACCACATGACGCGACTTACCTTGGAGAAGTTGTACGAACAGGGATTGATCTGGCAGAGCAAACTTGGAAAGTGAAAGTTTCGGCTGTGGTATCTGACAATGCAAGTAACATGTCTTGCATGAGGCGATATTTAAGAGAGACAAATCCAGAAATTGTCACTTACGGTTGTCAAGCACATTTCCTGAATTTGCTGGCAAAGGACGTTATCAAAGAGCAGACAATTATCAAAAATATTCTTGGCATATTGAAATACTTCAGGAACAATCACGCAGCTGCTGCCGAACTTAAACGAAGGGGGAAAAGTCGTCCACCGCTACCGGCCGACACTCGGTGGTGCTCACATAGGGATACATTACGGTATTACTCGACAATTGCTGAAATTTGCACATCTTTACTACCCTCTACTGATCCTCATTACCGCGTGGTTGAGCAAATTCAAGTGAAGCGAGCGGCCAGCGATATGCTTGATGTTCTGGATCCTATTGCAGAGGCATTGAACATTATGCAAAGTGACAAGACAAATCTGGCCACAGCAATGGAAGCATGGATAAATTTGTATGAAAAGTGTCCGCGGTCTGAAGTAAAAGAGAGGCGGGATCAAGCGTGTCAGCCTGCTCTTTTGGCCGCTAACTTGCTTGATCATAGATATTGTGGTTCAAAACTAACCCCGGCAGAAATAAAAACGGCAAAGGCGTTCGTTCTTGAATTGAATCCAGCGGCTTCCAAGCACATCACTACATATATTGCGAAAATGGATCCTTTCACCGAAGATTTGTTCACCCAGGATTGCAGCACAGTTGCATTTTGGAAGGCTGGTCCGAGAATGGGGTTCCCAACAGAACTGTGCTCTGTCGCTGAAAGTCTCGGCTCAGCAGTTGCAGCGACAGCTGGTCTAGAGCGACAATTTTCAACAATGGGGTTGACATACGGAAAACTACGCTCGCGTTTGGAGATTGAACGAGCGGGGAAACTTTCATTTCTGTATCGGCAGCTGAACAATTTTTAATTTCTTGTAGAAATTCTAATTCTGAATTTTCGTTATAACGCTGTTGTTTTCTCAAATGTGAAAAAATCGAAAAAATCGTAAAAATCATGATTTTTTTTAAAAAATCACCATGATTTGATCTTTTCGGAAAAAATCTGATTTTTTCCCAACCCTGAAATTAATAGAATTTGGATGAAAATTTCCAGAATTCGTTATTTGATATCGTTGCTTAGATTAAAAAGAATTGGTAAAGTACAAAGCGTGAAAATATTTTTTACTTCGTTTCTAGATAACGTAAAAATTTTTTGGGAAAGAAGGAATAAGCAAACGTCCCGTAAATATTGTCTTTTAAGATAGTTGTTGCAAGCACCGATACACTTTTGTGTAATAATACAGAAAATTCTTGCTCTTTTGATAGACTTCATAAATATTTATTAAATGTCTTTAAAAAAACTTTTTGAAGTGTGAGGTTAAGACTAATTCGAAAATAATTAATCACAATGTCGTTTATTCATTAAATGAAACAAACACTTTATAACATTCAAATGAAGGAGTTACAATTGTTAATATTTATTTGAAAAAAAAACTCAAACGATCTCTTACTAATAATTTACTAAAATAAATATAATCACACAGCATTTCTCCTACTCAATCAGCAATACGTCATTAAGACAAAAAGTAGATCTACAAGTTGGACAGGGTGAAGATCCTGCCATCCACTCTTCCGGATGAAGCTGATTTTGTCGAGATGCAAACCATTTACCCATGCAATCAAGGCACCACATGGGTCTACAATAGCAGGTCCCGCAGCTGTCTTGTGCACAGCGTTTGTTAATTTTTACATTAGCAAGCACCTGCATGCATCCAATACACTGCTCTATATCCTAAACAAATTGTATCACTCAAAAGAAAGAACAAGTAGAAATGTCAGTATTTGTGTAGAATATACTAACGATTTTTAAATATAGTTTTATAAAAACGAGTTATGGTATCATTTACAGAAACAAAGCAAAAAATTAATTTCAAGGAAATCTATGATAGTGAGTGTAAGTCATTATAAAATGAAATATTTAAAAATCAAATATAACTTCGCCTTCTTAGGGATACAAGTCGTCTTTTATCTAGAACTTTACCAATTGATTCCATACTAAAACGGCAGATTCATTGATTTCAACCTGTGAAAACAGCATGATTTGTAACAGATTCGTAACAACAGGCCTGTTGAATTAAGCCGTTTAAAGTTATATGACTGGTTTGAAGATAAATTTTAGCAAAGCCATTCTTTCAGATAATCAGTGGAAGTTGACGAAGATTATAATGTGATGAAAAAAAATATTTCTCATCCCTTTCACAATGCTATAGATGAAGTGCCAAATGAAAACGAAAGCCTCTTCATCATCATCTAATGATTTTAAAGTATGTACAAAATTTAATACAATTAGAAACACAGAAAATTTTCATTCAATTCAAGACAATTTGGATGACTTTGTTCCAGATAGCATAAAGGTGGTACCTGGTGATGGCAGTTGTTTTTTTCATTGTTTGTCTTTTATACTTTTCCACTGTTTTAACTTTACTAACACCATAAGAAATTTTGTTTGTGATTACATGAGAAATAATAATGAATGGGCAACAGACAATGAAGTGCTAGCTGCTGGCAGAATGCTTATTGCTAAATTATATTTATTTTTTACAACAACAAAGGAATGGTTACCTGTTTATTTTACTTAGCAAGGAAATTATAATAAATGCTACTTTTTGGAGTATTTTCCTAATTCTCATTTTAGCGTTATCCAAACTTTAAAGTTGAAAAATTCATTAAAAATTTGTTTAAAAAGACTTAATCCAAATGTATTAAAGGGTCCACCAAGAAAAAAGTTACATTCAAATAATCAGTGGAAGTTGACTGGCGATTATAACTTCAATGTTATGAGTTTGACCATTACTTCAGTAAGCTTAAGAAATGTTTTTTAATGCTAAATAACATACAACTGAATCAAGTGGCAAATGTGATGGAAAAAGATTATTTCTCATCCCCGTCACAATGCTATAGATGAAGTGCAACACCATGCTTAGTTCTAGACAAACTAATGAAGACATTTTCGAAGAAAAATGATACAATACTTAAATGTAATTCTCTTATCCACATATCTGCTATGGTCCTTGTTGATAGTGAAAACTTGATATTTGTTTCATAATGAATACACTATGAAGTCATCATAGACAAGAGGTTATGTTATGTTAAGAATTAAACATAATTAAATATAATGATCGAGTTTGGAATAATGTCACCTAGCAACCAATGAAAGTATTGAAGTGTTCCTTTGGTTTGTGTTATTGAGAAATAATTTTTAAATACTTCTTAAAATTTATTATCAATGCAATAATTCTCCTATGAGCTTGTCTAGATTCATTAATAATTCTCCTATGAGCTTGTCTAGATTCATTAATAATTCTCCTATGAGCTTGTCTAGATTCATTAATAATTCTCCTATGAGCTTGTCTAGATTCATTAATAATTCTCCTATGAGCTTGTCTAGATTCATTAATAATTCTCCTATGAGCTTGTCTAGATTCATTAATAATTCTCCTATGAGCTTGTCTAGATTCATTAATAATTCTCCTATGAGCTTGTCTAGATTCATTAATAATTCTCCTATGAGCTTGTCTAGATTCATTAATAATTCTCCTATGAGCTTGTCTAGATTCATTATATTAGTAAATTGGCAAAAATCTTTTGAATTTACTGGATAATCAAAAGAATGGCAGTCTACATCCTAAAACTTACAAAGATATTGAGAAGTCTTATGATGACTAAAGCAGAACAGAGATGTCAGATTGGCCTAGCAAAACATTCTGTTATAAAATCGTTCAACTGAATGTGCAACATTGGCTCAGGAATAAAACCTCTATAGGCTTCCACAAACATAGGAATATAGTATAACCGATACCCGGTTGAAAATGATATCCTACACCTTCTTGAAATTTTCCTAAATTATGAAATGAATTTCATAATTAATTTTCATTTCACTTTTTTTAAGTTAGACTTTTAACAACTGTAAGACATTTTGCTACTAAATAAAGACTCCAATTTAACCCAGAAATTGTTTTGAAGCTAATACCCATTATTGAAAAATTAATAAAGATTAAATATATTTTGTTTAGTTATGTTTACGCGAATGATACAAAACCAAAAAAATCAACCAAGAAGAAATATTGAAGTGGTCAAAGTAAAGGAGAAGCTTGATTCTAGCTATCTGTGCAGGGAATATTTTATATCAAGCTTTTCCTATCTTTCTTACAACCCATAAAAATAAGTGGGGCGTGGGATGGATTAGATAAGCTACCCAAAATATACAGGAATGCCACAATTTTCAGTTTCGTGAGACCTCTTAAGAAGATATTTCAACTCAATTATTGAAAACTTAAATTATTTTCAAGAATTTCGATGACAATTTAATGATGTGCTATGCATGCATTGTTATCTATTGTTTAAATTATTCATTCTAGTGGTGAATGTGAAAAATCATACGTCGGGGAACAAAGCAACATCATTTTCATAACATCTATCTACAACATGAATATTGAAAAGCTCAGTATAATCACTTCGAAATATATATATATATATATATATATTGTTTGTTGTAAAAAAAGATTTCGAATAGCTCCGAAAAAATTGGCCTACTACAAAAACAGTTGCCCTTCATTTGCGCTACCTCCAAGACCAAAAATTACTCAGTGGATACCTGGTTTGATGACGCCATTTTTATCATGAACATTTGGATGTTGTACTGGAAATGCTCTCTAGTGTACCATAAGTCACATGTAGAACTTATGGCATTTATTGAAAAACAGAAATCGAAGCTCTGTCTCAATTGGCTTGTGTAGCCATAAATGATCCTTCCTTGGTAAATAAAATTGAACGTGTGCAAAAACCTTCGAAGTAAGGTATTGCTGTGGAAATTTTGGATCATGTTAAAGACTCCATAACCCATCAATGAGGCAAAGAAAACCTCAAAAATATTTTGTCTAAAAATACTAAATTAAGTGAAATACGGATGGTGAATGACGCAATATCAAATGAGATAAAGTTGTTGGAGACACTCATGTAGCAACTTTAAATTGCTGTTGGTAGTGCAACACTATTGTTTCTTGCGCCGTGGGAAAGAAATTTTCGCGATACAACAAAATCTTAAGAGATAATCTACTTTGTATGACTTAACAATCAATTCAAAAACAAGCAGTTTGTAAATGTGATATATAACTAAATTTGTTGTCAATAAATTTTAAATACTAAATTAAGTGAAATACGGATGGTGAATGACGCAATATCAAATGAGATAAAGTTGTTGGAGACACTCATGTAGCAACTTTAAATTGCTGTTGGTAGTGCAACACTATTGTTTCTTGCGCCGTGGGAAAGAAATTTTCGCGATACAACAAAATCTTAAGAGATAATCTACTTTGTATGACTTAACAATCAATTCAAAAACAAGCAGTTTGTAAATGTGATATATAACTAAATTTGTTGTCAATAAATTTTAAACAACCTTTAACTATATTTTAGGTAGTTGCTTAACAACTTTTTGGTACCTTATCTAAATGGACAATTTCTCATCACCTACAATCCCAACCCTAGTCAGAAATTATTTATAATTGGGATACTCTATTTCATCCAGGAAACAAATATAACCTCTAAAAACGTGTATTACCCAACAAAGAAGAATTTTACTGTTAAAATTATAAAACTTTGAGAGGGTTTTTTTTATAGAAAATTGATTTTAGAGAAGGGCAACCCACTTCCACCGCCACTGCTCGAAGTCATAACGCAAATACAACAAACGCAAATTTTCTCGTTTCGTCAAGTCAGTGTCGGACAACAATAGCGAGTCGCAATATGGCAATTAACAAGATACACACACGTAAACCACACATATTTTTGCATATCAACAGCCTACAATTACGTTGTTTAACCACGATACAATGCGAGAGAATGTATCGACGTTTGAGAAATAATAGAGCAAAATTAAAATTCGTTTGGAAAAATTAAAAAATTGCATTTGATAAAATTTTGTTGAAATGGACAATTGCAGCAATTCATGAGTTTGATGCTGTTGCTAAATCCACCTTAGGCTTTTTCAACCTATAAAATCTTCGAAAAATACCTTACATAGGCAACCTCAAATCCGTTCTAAGAATGATTTTTCAAATAGATACAGCTTCTTTTATTACTGGTACATTATATATAAATACAAAAATTTGAGTAGTTAATATAATAATAAAATCCCAAGCTATGTTGTGTATGTGTTAATGACCAGTGAAAAATTAATGGAAGGACCCCCAGGGACCTAAAAAATTTAGACTGGATTATGGATACTAACCTAAACATCAATTCACTTGTGTCAAAAATCGTAAAATCATGTAATTTTCATTTAAATCGTCTCTGGCGAACTCGTGACCGCTTAGACCAATATGCATCTCATGTACTAGTTCAAGATACCATAACAACTCGTCTTGACCAATAACTATTCTTGGAGGATGTACACAGACTCGGATTAACAAACTTCAGAATATTCAAAATAGATGTGCTCGTTTTGTCTTCACGCTGCTCCAAATTATCCGATATAAAATACCGTTCTTGGTGTGGAAGTCATTAAATGGTATAGCACTCACATACATCTCCGAACTATTGCTAGCTTCAGGGCCCGGTAATCATCGTCGCAACTGTAACAAACGCGGCCAAATATCGTTCCAAAAACGAGACTGCTATCGGAACAACCATCTTCTCACTCCGTTTAATGACGTCGAAAGAATTATTTAAATCGAAATTCATGCAGAACTACTTCGAAGAAGTTTTTGTGATAGTTTTTAACCCTTGAGAAAGGTTTTACCTGTCAAACGCTTTATAAATATCATGGCATGTTTGTCTGAAATTTATGACTGTTTTCACACACATACTGAAGTGTTATAATGGGGATTAGCCTGTTAGTACACAGTATTTACTGATGATTTATGAAATCCACTATTACTTACTGAAGTTTCTTCAAAGCAACCAACCGTCGAATATAAATGAACCCCGAATCCCTAATAAACCGAGTTTCTTGAAAAAAATGTCAAAAATGGATCTTCGTGATATGTTTGAGATAGTAAGTGTCGATAAATCGAATGGAAAATTGCTAGTAAATAGATGAATACAATAAGATATTTGAAACATCGTATTAGAAGGTTTGTAGCCATCAAGCGGAGCAAACTGTTTTTTAATAAGAAAATATAAAAATATAAATTGATACTGAAAATAAAACAAGGTGAAAATGAATAATTTAAGTTAGCCGCAATGTTTTGTATAACTTAATTAAATCCACTTCTAACCGAATGGCATTTAGAAGCGTGTCAAACTCGCTATCTTTATGACCTAGCATGTTGCATAACATTTTAAACTACAGTTTTACCGATCAAAGACCGTATTAGACATTCAAAGATCCTAGTATGACTTTAAATGATCTGAATGCGACATTCAAAGATTTTAAAGTTTCATAATCTCATATATAAAAAAATGGGGTGACCAAACACTGATTCAGTTTGAGTTAATTCTATCATTGACAAACATTTTTCATTATATTCAGTGGTAAATGTTATAATGAAGAATATTAAAAAAATAAACTATGATTATTTGTTATTGATTGAAACAGGCTATGCTCCCTTCTCCATACATAGAGACGTTGTTGAACAATTTTAAAACGTGTTGTTCATCCTGTTAATATTGATTTAGTTAAACAGATATATATATATATATTTTTTTTTATACGGGCGCTAAATATAAATGGCCAAATACATACGGGCGCTTTGGTACAGGTTGTCAAATATATATGGACCCTAGGCATGCTTTTTCCAAATTTTGATATCAGAAATGGCTTAAGCATTTAGTTTACTGGCACTGATAAAAAAACTGGCCAAAATCGGACATATTCCGGCTGAAATCGGAATTTTTGACATGGCCGGAAGCGGACCTGATTTTCACTGGGAAGAACTGCCAATATCGACCTGAAAATCAGATATTGAACAACGTCCAAATTTTTTGAAAATGTAAGAATTAATTCTAAAATGCATTCATAGCTGTTGAAATGGCCATAAATCCAATTTTTTAAAATTATTTTTCATTCTTAACTATTTTTTGAGAATTGCTTCCCTTGAGCCCAAATTTGGTGTGTGGCTATTAAATGAACCGTAAAGCTATCACGCATACTCAATTTGTGATTTTTTCACATTAACCGGCCGAATTGCTTGCGGGCGCTAAGTATGGGGAAAATCGATGGTTGCGGGCGCTCAGTATAAAACCCATAGTAATTAGCGCCCGTATATATATAAATCGAAGAAAACTAGACTTTATTCATACTAATATGGAGTACTCAAAATTTCGAGTTGAGTTTTTTGAGCTCGACTCGGGTTCAAATACTCGATGTGAATAATCACTAATATATATTGGGAGTAGGAAGATGAAGTAACCAACCATGTGGCTGTTATGGTGAAACTTTTCGTTTCCATTGACATATTCTCTAAAACTAAGTAGAAACCTCTGACTCAACGACTCATTGATTACGATGTCACGCATCAAGGTAATGGGAGCATTGATTCGTTCTTCGAGATCACGGAAATGGTATGAGTTCAATCTAAAACAAATCTTCTACAAAACCATGACAATAGCAGTGAGTGATTTATGACATGCTTGTTTTGGTTTTAGTAAGTTTCAGAAAAATCATGATAAAACACAATGGGGGATTTTCACTAAAATTTAAATTTGAATATTTTTAGCTAAAAATGTTTAACTTAGTTTAAATTCCTTAAAAATAAAAAACCACTAAAAAATATTTGCTAAATTTTGCAGAAATTCACTTTTCTTTCTTGTTCAGATGATGTCACTACCTTTTGAATCATAAAACTATTACTTTGTAAGATGAAATTCTGGAAAATCTTAAGGTAGTGACATCATCTGAACACGAAAGAGACAGTGAATTCTGCAAAAATTAGCAACTATTTTTTAATGGTCGCTTCATTTTTAAAGAATTTAAACTAAATTGAACATTTTTAGCTAAAAATATTTAAATTTAAATTTTACTGAAAATCCCCCATTGAAGTGGCAAAATAAGACGTTTTCAAGAACATCCAGGATTAATGAAGCAGTAGGAATAGAAGTTGACAATCTGGCAACGAATGAAAATATTATCTTAGAAATAAAGAGATGTTCGTAGATTGCGCTTAACAATGAGTGAATAGATTTCTGATAATTGAAATAACAGTGTAACCAACGCTTTTTACACAATTTCAAATTGAAAACCGCAATTATGAAGCACGCACCTGATCATGAAGGGTTTAATCAACTGGGATCTGCTGCGACTGGTTACCGAAATGTTAAGATATTGAACAGGGCCATCGGGTTCAGAATCTACTTGGTAAAAATGTTCATCACTACTAGTTACTTCCAAGGAGGCGTCGTTTTTGTTCGAAACATAGATGTTGTAAATCGATTTCTAAATTTCATCAGCGATATTGAAAACTTAATTTTATGAACAGATATTAAATTAAAATTTTAAATTGTGCTTGTATATACATGGTGCCTCAAGTTACAATTTAAAAAAAATTTATTTAACAAAATTTTGGAGACTGCTATTTTATTTTGAATAGTATATTCCAAATGATCCAGATCTCGGGGGATATTCTGGGAGATATCCACCGCCTCCAATCCAGTGCCCATGAAGTTTGAGATTCAGAAAATCAATTCAGAGAATCCATTTTTATGATAATAACTTATAAGCTATCAGTTTTACTAGATTATAACCATGGCGTACGCAGGGGGGGACATGGTGGAATGTCCCCGTCAGGTTTCCAAATTTGATTTTGAATGGATAAATCAAAAAAAAATTTTTAAAAATTTAAAATCTAGGATTGTGAAATGCATTTTTAGGGCCTATTTTCTCAATATTTTCAAAAATTTTCGCAATGACAATGATGTCCCCCCCGTCAGAATATCCTGTGTACGCCCCTGATTCTAACATTGAGAAACAAATATTAAATCACCCGTTTCCTACGTTGAATATACAACTTGAATCAATTTTAAAAAAATATTGATATTAAACATTTTGAAATTAAATTTTAGTCGAATTGAAGGAGAAACGGTAAGGATTTTCAAACAGCACTAAAAAAATTATATAAACTGAAGGCTTAGACAAAAAATAAATATATTGAGGATCCATCAGAGTGTTTGCCAATATATTTATATATATATATATATATATATAAATATTTTTGATTGCATTTGACTCACCAAAAGCATTTGAGCAGATATACTAAGGCTACGTTAAAGCAATAGTCTTCTAACATCGTGCTAAACTCTGTCCCAGTTAATAAGTAAAGTTTTATATCAATAATTGGGGTTTTATTATAGCGAAAATATCATGGTTTTGGCTTGAATTAGATAGTTTAGGATCTTGAGCATATTATAAAACAAATGAAAATGAAAACTTGAAATTGTACTCGTGTTTATATCATACTACCTAATTTTCCTAAAAAACCGGTTTACTTTTTAACTGGGACAGAGTTTAGTAAATATTTTTTTACACAACAAACATGAACTTTTTAAAACATTAAAACAGAAAAATACATTTTAAAACTACTAATCATTGTTCCAGTGTAAACTGATTCATTCAAAAATGATATTCAAGTGTCGCCACATTAGCCCTCTATAAATACCTAATAATTTTGATAGTACAAGTTCTAATATAGGAAGTTTGTTGTGAGAAATTTCAATGGAAATCTAACAAACGATTTTGCAAATGTAAAATCGATGTCTATGAATGCACTATTAAAAAATACAGGCTAAAAATATATTGTATTAAAGTATAATTCTACTATAAAAATGATCTTTTATGAAAATTTATCTAAGTTATTTTTCTAAAAGAGAAAAGACATAATTAATAAAAGTGAAAAGGTACTCGAAATACTTAGCCATAAAACGCGACCATAGACTTGCGTGCATAAAATTATATAATAGTGAAAATAATAGAAGCCTGAAACTGAGGATTAATATTTCGGGCTTCAGGCCTGGAATTAGAAACATAGGTCGTACTTGTGAATCCTATTACAGCTCACACACAAATTCTAAGTTTCTATTGCAAAGTAAAAGTGATTTCGAAATGAAAATGCAAATATTTTGGAACACTAATAAAAAATGAAACACAAAACTACTTTCAAAATCCAATTTGCAGTGATGTAAACACGTGAAGTGACAGGTCCACACGTCAATTTATTCACTTCCATAAACTCATTGTTCACAGAGAATGCGACGTCTTTCCAATGTTGACCATTGTTGGCAAAAAGTTGAAGGCTCTGAACACATGGGTGACCACGCCAGTCATTGTACTTTTGAAAATAGATGTGGAAAGCTACGAAGACTAATAGAGCAAGTGCACATGTCAAGTACCCTGTCCAGAAAGTACTAAGAGATTGCAATGAGAAGAGATTAAAATTGGGTTTAAAAAATCCCAGTGATATGTAAAACCCTAAAACACAACATCACTTGCAGTCAATGCTTAAAAGAGCATTACCAAGAGGTAGAAGACTATGGATAAATTTGGTCAGAGAGGTAAGACACAATTGATAGTGAATAAAGTTAAGATCTTGACTCCCAAGATAACTGCTGAAAATGTTTTCAATGGAAAACCCTGCGGAACGAACATCAAGAGGCGGTGCTATCAGACACATGGAAAAGAAAACGTATCCCAGTATAAAGAAGAATACATCCGCTTCCAAAATCATACTCCATCCATCTAAAACGTCTAAAAGAAACGTTGTTTACCAGTTGGGGATTAGAATTCATAAAAATACTTCTCAAATATAAACGTTGATCTTTGAAATTTAAAGCGCTAAGATACTTCAAAAGTCACAATGAAATGACACCAAATAAAGAATCACACGAGCAGTTTAAGATTTTACTTTCTGATTCAGTTTTTGCACTTGAAAGTTGAACAAAAAAGTTCAAAACCACATTTAGCGTGAGTTTTACAGGTGGGATGAGATAATTTATAATGCTTTTATGACCATAGTAACTATTTCTTGAACAAATAAAAAATAATTTATGAACTAGGATAATAACGAACACTGAGTAATTACAATATTAAAGAACAATTGGTAATTTTACTACCATACTTTGGAGGAACAGCTAGAGTAATGGTAGTAATGGACCCTTTTGCGCCTGGTTTATAAATAGGTAGATGAGCACGCGATTTCAGTCATACCTATATACAGTAAGCGATCATAAAATCATGCCTATAAGCAATTTAAAATGGCTCCTTTTCTAAGAATATGATGATGAAATGTCATGTGATGTCCATTAGGCCTCATACCCTGAGATAAAACAGGTAAAAGATTTATAAACAATTATTAGTCAGAATAAATTACTTTAAACGCTTTTATTTAGATAATGAATTACTAAATGCTCCAAGTTAAAATTCAATTAGAGAAAATTAGTAACACCTGTCTGTGTGGTGTCAGATTGCAATATAAGGTCATTCATTTAATATAACAGCTATCTTAAGTAAACGTCTACCCCATTCTAATAAAATTAGCAAATTATGGTCCATTTTAAAGAAACTGCAATTGAAAATCTCCTAATTTTGTTAGAAGATTGCTAATTTGGAGAAACAAACGTTATGTAGTATGCGCCAATGAGAGTCCATCATTTAAAAGAACTTGTAATGGAACAGGACTGAAACGAAAGCAAATACGAACAAATGGGTGTGGAACGAATAAATCCAGGGCTCACAGAATCCAATTGAAAAAAAATAAACATTTTCAACAAAATCTTATGTTTTAACTGACATAAAACCAATTTATAATTGTTTTTTGCGAAGGATTGAATGCAATTACATTGAAACATTTCGAAACACTCATGCACATTGGACCATGCATCTAACAAAAGCTTAAAAATTTGCTGTGTTGATTGGTTGCTGTCTGAAAAATCAAAATTCATGAATATCAGTTCTAAGAAATAAAAAATTTTTTAAGAACTTCATAAAAAAGTGAAGAACAGTTGTTAGTTCGAATCAATTGAATTTAGAGCTTGAGTTTATTAAGAGTGGTACAAAACATCATAATACTACATTCGATGCAGAGTTTCAATGCCTAATAAATGCAAGCCCGTCTCTAAGGTTTTCGCAGTAGCTTCGCAAAGTTTTAATCGGCCCATGTGTATCTTCACGATTTTTCCTGTGCTTTTATCCTTCTCTATGCAGTATATTTTGTCATAAAACTCCGTGAACACACCGGCTAGATGGTAGAGGTATTCACACAAATGATGAATCATCAAATCCTAAACGTTTACAACCGAAGTGAGAGTGTGAGAAGGCTAAACTTACATCTGTAATACGACGAAGAACGTCATGAAATGTAAGCAAACACTTCGCCAGCTTGAATTCGCTGGGCTCATTGAGTGAAACGGGTTCTTTGGATGCCTGCAATTCCTCCAAAGTCACTCCCGCTAATCGAGCGATTGACCGGATGCGCGTTAGACAGTAAAGAAGATAAACAGCAGTGTTGCCCTTAAAATGTAATTGTTAGCAACTGAATAAAAATCTTTTTAAGCAAAAACAACACCAACCTTGCTGTCCAGCATGCGTTCAAATGAAAATCTATAGTCATTTAAACGATTGTGACTTAGATCCGCGTATTTGATGCAACCGTACGCCACTGCTTTAACGGCCGCCTCTTTCTCCTCTGGGGTGAGATAGTCTTTATCAGTGAGTGAAGCGCGAGCTCTTTCAACGCCTTCGTCCAGAAGATCAATTAAATGCACTGTGTCACCCTCACGAGTTCTGAACCTCTTCCCATCAGGCCCCAAAACCATTCCAAAGCCAACGTGCTCAACGCGAACTCTAAATTTTAGAAAAAAATTTACTAGAACTAGAAAGTTTGTATGCAGACATACACAAATTATTACTGAAATAAAACCAGTAGGCGTACATTCATGCCTACTATATCTACTGTTGCTAGAAATTATAAATGAAACTATTGATATTTGTACATAAACATTTCCACTTCTAAATCTGTATTTGTGAGAAGTTTTTTCCAATTTGTGCTCATTGTAATTTATCACAAAGGCTAACTTAATCATTGAACATGCGATTACTACAAGAACTATGTACGTTATACAAAGTATGAAATCATAAAGCAATGTAAATGGCAAACATCAAAAGAATTAAGTCGATATTGAACTTTTGTCTTGGGGAATGGAAGAGGATATGAATTGAATGTCAAGCTTTAATTAAATGTTAAAATTAACGCTACTTAAAATAGAAAAAAGACTTTAAAGAAGCTACTATTCAGTACAAAGGTTGCGAAAATTCAAAGGGACTGCATAGATATTTAAAATTGATGCAATATTTTTACGCAAACGTTTGGTATGTATAATGAAATTAGAATACAGATCTTAAAACGAAGAAGTTGAAAAATGTATATAAAAAGGTGCCTACATCCAAAACCTGAACAAACAATTTTCGCAAAGTCTAGAAAACTATTTGGGACTATGCCACTCACTTAAATATCCTGGAAGCCCTGAACGTGCACAAAAGCAAGAACCTAAAGCAAAATATTTGCATAGCTTTTTTCAGAGAATTCGAGCATCTTATATTTAACCAGTTAACAAAGTTAAATAAATGAGTTAACGTTTTTTCAATAAGCTGTTATAGAAGATTCCGATCAGTTGGTCACTTAAAAACGTGCGTCGAATATTGTATTAACAAAGGCAGGCATTCGCCATACCCTGAAAACTTGAAATTCTTGAAATTTGAACATCTTCTGAACAAGTGGTAGTTCTTGAATAAACAAACTTATAATGGAATATATTAATAAATAAATAAAAGTTTCCCCAATTTAGCTCTTGCAAATGTGAGCGTAATTATGTAATTATTTCATAATATAACCATTTAAAATATGATTATAGACTGCAAAAGACCTTCGTCAATAAGAATACTAAAAGACACTCTCTAAAAGAGTTTTAAGGTTATAATTGGGATGCTTAGATTGGTTTTATTTTACAATTCAAGAAGTTTCCACTTTATTGAATAAAGAGACGAAATATTCACTTGAAACATACCTTTTTTCAAAATTATTGGGATATTAACTGTCCCATCAATATTTCGTTTTTGAGGTCATTCCTTAAATCTCCATGAATAAAGTTTTTGCTGCTGGAACCTCGTTCAAAATCAAGAGAACTTGGCACTAAGGTAAAAGACTCTTTAATAAAGCTGACAGTCAACCGGGTTTTTCAAGAAATTCATTATTTTGCTTTTCGACTCCTAGCGCCTGGAAAGCGCCTTTAACAGTTGCGGATCCTGTTTTTGCTATGTAAGAAATTCCACTGTTGAAAAAATCCTTATAAGTAAACTTGGAAAAGTTTCTATTTTTGAAAAAATAAACATTTTTTAAAACACCGAAAGTTTCTTTCGGCCTGTCCTGGTAATAAAGTTTTTCACAAAATTGAAGGTTAGTCGATTAAATTTTGTAATATAAAACCAACGTTTGAGAGAAAAATTATAAGAAGCTCTAGTGAATTTCGACTCTAACTGAATATTTGAATTCACTCCCGATTACTGATTGCTGACCAAATGCAAAAACTAAATATATATATATATATATAAATAAAGACAATGTTACATTTAGTATGTTTTGATTTCATGAAATTAAGAATCAATCACCAGGCTTTCTCATTACCTCGAAAAAAGTGCGTAGAACAGGTGGACAACTTTTCAAAAAATGTTCGCCCCATAGTTCCCCATTAGATTTGACCATAGTATTAATACAATATATTGGCAAAATGTTTCTACATCATGAATTTGGTAAAAAATTACAGTTATAATTAAAATATTATGTAAGAATCCTCATTGGCTGATTATTGATAACTTCTCAGAAGCTGGGAACATCCAATCAAATATTCTCACTGTAATAAAACTACTTTGAAAACAGCAGGGAATGACTTAGGAATGAATGCTTCAATAAGTCAGTTGGATACAGTGTTCCGAATTTCAAACAATATTTTAGGAACTCTTGGCCTCTTGGGCAATCTGTTCATAGTCGTCGTTGTCACAACATCGCGAAAGCTGCGTACCAAGCATTATTCATTAATTCTGAACTTATCTGTAAGCGACTTTGTTGGCTCAATTTTAATCGTTTTAAGTGGAACCGTATACAAAGACATCGGCGACTACGTCCTCAACGTCGACGTAGTTTCTTACTTCCTTTGCACGATTTCAACCCAAGTCGCTCTTTTTAGCGTAATGTCAAACTCTGCCTTAATCATATCGACGGTTGGCGTGGAACGGCTAGTCGCAATATGTTTTCCAATATTTTACAAAATACGTTTTAATAAAATTTGTTATTCTACACTGATTGCAATACCGTGGATATATTCAGGTAATTTTTATTAAACCTGATATTGCAGCATTGCAATAAACTAATATTATAAATATAAATGCCTGTCTCTCAATTACAATCTAAACGTAGTAATTCTACAATAAAATATTTCTGTTAATTCCAAGTATTTTAGTAATTCAATACGCAATCATATCCTACGCGACCGTTGTTGTAAATGACGTATACTTTTGCTATGTTGATTTTTCAAATCCGCTGATGGTATATTTTGGGGTATTCTCGTCATTTGAATACTTGATCGCGAGACTTCTTACACCAATATTCTGCTACATCGTCATCATTCAAAGGTTGGATATAAAAAATAGCATTCAAAATGATACATAATATGCATGTAAGAGCACATGATTACATTATTGAATTACAGCTCAATAAATAACCATAGTTTATTCAAATTAGTAAATAAAACTAGTTTAGACTATCTGGAAAAGAGGCGAGCAAAGCGAAGGTTTCAAAATTAGCGCTAAAAACTCAGCAACGCATTACAAAGACCTGTCTCCTAATTACCACAATATTCATTATAACGACATTCCCCACGGAGTTTAACTACTTCGTGATGATCAATCTACTGGAGAAGCCACTTTGGAGTGTGTACAGCATCGAAATGAAGTTCTTTGGAACTCTGACAATGTCCAATGTTGTTGTGAACATCATCGCGTACACCTTCTCCAACACCGACTTCAGAAAGTCATCAATTGATTTATTTAAAAAGCTTATAAGGAGATAGAATTAACCATGATAATACTTATTAACTAAATTAAATGTGTAAAATTTATTTAATTTTTTGGATTTTGTCTCTACGAAACTGTTTAATATTTGCAATGTAACAAGAAAACTCCTAAAACCACTAGTTTCATGCAAAATTCCTTAAAGTTTGACAAAGATATTGACAAAATTCCATTTTATTTTATACCAAGATTGTGATATTACCTTGTCCTGCCAATTGAGTGATTATTTTTCTAAATATGGGTTGTTGGGTCAGTGTACCTTTATGTAGTGTAGAACAAACCTCGAATGAAACTGATGATCTCATATTAATAAATTCAGAGAAATTAAAAATCAAATGAATGCCTTTAATAATGCCCCTTCGTTAAACAAAATAGTTAAATCTTGTATTCATTGTAATTCATTTAGAGAATATTTTGTACTAACATATGATAACATATACTAAAACCCAATTTTAAAAGCTTTTCAAACATTGAGAAGAGTCTACTTCAAATAATGAACTCTGCGGGGCGAGGGAGTATTTTAAGACTGCCAAATATTTTTTATGCATAATTTGAATAATGTTATTTATTGGAAAATATATAAGGAACATTAACTACATTTATTGAGTTGCCCTGGCAATTCGAGATCTTTACTGCAGTTGTCTGCTATAGTGAACTAGTGCTTATTCTCTTGTCTGATTTGTAATTTTGATTATATATTTAATAGATTAACTACATTTTATAAAAAATGTTGAATTTGTATCCTTAATATAATTGCAGACATTAGAAATAAATATGTTAATGCGTGTGCATCGATTTTTTGAACGCTGGAACTCGGACCTGAAAGGTGCGATTTAGGAGGTATTCTATTACATTTTGACAAGAATCTATAAATTCTAATTGCTTTAATAAAATATCAAATACAATTAAAAGCAAACATTTAATATGAATTTGTACACATCAAATTTTAAAATTAGATGTCAGGGATTAGCAATCTTCCACCAAAAAATTTTACATAAAGCAGAGGTCACCTTCTTATTTGTAAAAAACTAATGAAAATATGTAGTAATCTTGCTTCCTTGCAATGCTCATAGATATATTTTAGGCTAAGCCTTTGCACTAATTTTAGTTTGGGTTATAGAGAAACAAATACGAAATTATAAAATTTAAACTTCCGATGGTATACAAGTTAGAGCTCATTTAAAAATTTTTGAATACAAATCGACGTCTCAGTTCAAAAATGGGCTAACTCGGGAATTGTGACTTACAACTGATACCAGCTTCTACAAACCATTTCCTACCAATTCCAAAAATGTTCAACTGCTTTTCAGTAATCAAATTCAAAAGTTGTCTAGCTCATTGGTTTACGTGATATGTCAGTTAGCTAATTCTTGAACTGGGAAGTCGAAATGCAATAAAAGTATTTACAAACAATTGATTACCGTTCAAACAAATAAAATTGAAAACTAAGCAATTATGATGTCAGTCATGTGTTGTACTTCTTCCTCTAGCCCTAATTAATGCAACGAACTGGCGTGGCAATGAATTGTAATGATTTGCGATTGTGTCTTTATGAATTAAGTCCCATTCTTCTTGGACAAAATTCAAGATGTCTTCTAAGAGTTCAAGATGTTCGTTAACACTTTCGTTTTTAGAATTTGCTATATGTTCGCTATAATTTTCATATCCGGGCTTTGGACAGAATGTCTCTTTCCTTTAAGAAAACAGCTGTCGATTTCGAGCGATGTACATGTACATTTTCATGCTGAAAAGGATAAATTGAGTTATATATTTTTTTGGTAGACAGGTGCTGGACATTCTATTGAATCAACTGAATCTGATTTAATTGCTCCCCACAACATCAAAGATTTGCTAAATTTACCAGTTGACTTTGTATTATTTGGTTTAAAACGTTGCCCTGATTGCCTTCTTATAAATTTTCTCGTGGAAACCATCTTTTTCTGTTGAAAGAAAAGGTGTATCAGCGGCAACACTTCCAAATAACTACGCTTCACAATGGACAACCAACACGACTATATTAAGAAGTTTTACTACACTTTTCGGGCACCGACAACTTTTTGGTGCACCACATCGAGGTCGATCATCAACAATTGGATACTGATGAAATCTCTGAAGACACGCTTGAACCTTACAACGGCATATTTTAAGCCTTTTCGCATACCAGAGAATCATCCGCATTGGGAGATTCGTGGCATTTTGACGAGAATACTCAATATATCATGCGTATAAAACATATCAGCAAAACTTACCAATCGGAAGCAAATAGTAGGTACTAATTTTTGAGAATGTGGCCTCCAATTTTTGGACTGGCTATATACATACTTCTTTCAGTTAGCACTGTTCATAGAATTCAGTTTGTGAATGTACGAAATAGAGAAAAATTTTAAGCTTACAAGAAAGTGGCCTCCTTTGTATGTACGGTACGGTATATCAATGGCTGTTAACACATTGTCTGAGATAACGATAAAAACAAATCCTGTTTACTAGAGGCAAACTACCACTTGATTTTTTAACAAAGCGATCTATAATGTCACAAACTGCAAAAATCAACTTTGCTTCTAACCAATGTAAATATTTGTTTTAAAGAACAACAAAATTTACCAGAAATAAATATAAAATTGAAATGTAATAAAGTGCATCAAAGGTTGAAGAAGATCAACGGACTATTATCAATAAATAGCTTTTCCAAATTTCTCAGATGTCATGGATATACATTCAAAAAATACAATACAATTTACGTACACCGAAATTTTCACACTATTGTAATAGAAGTTAATGGATTGACTATTTATAAAAGATGGTATTCAACCATTTTTCCATCAAATTTCAAGGAAACATTGAAATGATCTTTGAGAAAATTCTTTGCCTTAATAAGAGCCTTTCTTACAGAAAAATTCTACCTATCAGTGCATGTAAACATTTATTGAGCTAAAACTACATTGAACGATCTTGACCTAATATTTAATAAGATATGGTTGCATTGCCTTTTTGTTACTCAGTGGACACATCATATAAGTTCCTTTGATATGAAGAGTAAATTTCCATTTACGTACAATAATTGGTGTGGAATATGTTCATGCAAAATCTTAAATACTTAGCTGTACTCAAACTGTAAAACCTATAATGAATAAAACAATTACATTTTACAAACATCTAAAACAGAGAATTAATCTGTATAAATGACTAAGTATCTACAATCTTTCTTCATTAATCGAGTTACTAACGAATACTGTATCTGATAAATATATACACGGATATTTGATTTACTTATAAAGAAAGTCTTAAGTATTCCGACATTCGTATATGAAAATAAAATTATTTGGAAATACAAGAAATATAAATAATGTGCAAAAAGGCCAACGTAATAAACAGCAAATAGTAACATTTGACTAAAGTAAACGCGTTGGTATACACATGAAATTGCAACGGTCTATAAAATGTTACTACAGCTTGCGATGTACAAGTTAATAGTTTCCGAGAAAATTCACGCACTATTCAGTTATAAAGAAAATCACGCCAAAACGCAAAACGTAATAAAGCTTCGCATCCAAGAGTCATTTTATTAACATATAAAAGAATGAATTTACAATACGAAAAATTCGCAATATTTAACAATGAATGCGTCAAAATGTCCACTTAAATAACTCTAATAATGACTCCTGATTCCGAAAAAATCATGAATAAAAAATATCTCAAATGTCTTTGCAATCTATCTATAGTATGAATACATTCACAGACAGGAAACGTTCATAGAGTCATTAATAATAGAGAATTATTATTAGTTTGATAGATGTGAAAATTCACATTTTCTTACAGCACGAGCGCCTTACAATAATAATGAATGAATTTATTAGCAGGCGAAGGCAAACACTACAAAAATATAAAAACAAGGCAAGTTTTACGGCAGCGAGGACAGTCACAGGAGATGAAATAGGAGCAAATGGAAGAGTAGGCGAAGTCGGAGAAGGGCTCAGCAAAGAGGAAAGCCATCAAAGATTTCTTGAAGCTCGGTGGCGGAGAAAAGAAATCAATCGCTGTTGGAGGGTTGAGAGACAAGATGTAATTAGCAGCAGTACAAGCACGATTGAAAAAGGAGTGAAGGGTGCGATGTTTCTTTGTACGACGAATGGAGAAGGTGACAACATCATCAGAGCGAGTGCAGCAGGAATTGGAGAACTTAATGAAATCAAAAGGATCAAGATCCAATTTGCGAGTCAGTAGTCGATTGAACAGAAGGAGATCACAGGCATGGAAGTAGAGTGACAGCGGGAGAGTGGAGAATTTTAGAAGAGCGCCTTTGCATGACAAGGGAGAGATCAATTTGAAAGCACGCTTCTATAACAGTTCCAAGGAGTGGAATAAGGCACGAGAAGGCCACCAACAGAGAGAAGCGTGGAGAAGAAGGGCGCGAAGAATGGACTTGAACAAAGAGAGTTTCACAGCAGCCGGAGAATTAGAGGGAAGTAGGCAACGTTGAATCCGAATACAACAGTGATGCTGTGCTCAACTTCGCTTATGGTAAAGAAACAGCTCAGAACAAAATTTATGAATCATGGAAGAATCAGGAAGACTATCTATTGTTGATGATTCATTAAGAGAAATTGTTTATGAAACAATTTGAAACGAGAAATGACCAATATAAGATGTGCCTCACTTGGCTCTGTATGGTGAATATTAGCCCTGTTGCGAGACTTGTTGAAGAGCACAATTGCATGCTCCCCTAGAAGCTTGGAGCAAAGAGGATTTACAAAGCTGAATTAAACATAAATAAGAGCTTACTCAAAAATGGTATGCGAGTCATATTTCTGGTGTATAAACAACACTATTATTCCAACGATCATTTACAATGATTTACATCATCAATAAGAAGTCAGCAATAGAATGCTGCCACTTCTTTGGTCATCAAAATTTTAAATGCATCGAAGAAATTTCTGGTGTAATTATAGTCAACAACCGGGTCACAAGAACTTATTTTGGATTTTTACGTTCAGTAAATTGTCTTCGAATTTATAGCTGTGAAAAATCCTATCGCGAGATAGCAACTGCTAGTGAACATTTTCCAATAAAATTCCATATTTAAGCGTACACTACGAGGCAGGATAATAGTGAATTCATACAAATTGGGAAGTATGCATATAAAATGTGTACCAAGTGAATTGGAAAAAGTGCAACTGACAGTGCAAACATCTGAAAATCATGCCTGTGACAGTTTTTAGTTGAAATTTACTCACTTATTTTT
Source organism: Hofstenia miamia (assembly GCA_900660155.1). Lineage (NCBI taxonomy): Eukaryota > Metazoa > Xenacoelomorpha > Acoela > Hofsteniidae > Hofstenia > Hofstenia miamia. The sequence continues at coordinate 449,499 of CABFPE010000496.1, forward strand.
GTTATAATAACCACATCGCCTAGCGCAGCCAAATATGGAAGTGAAGTGAACGGATTGACCCTGGTCGACTACGTAAATGACGCGATCAGCCTTTTCTTCATCTATCCTTTGACGGATCGTTGCAAGATCAGAGGTATCATAGGTATATCCCCCATCACTTTTCACTACGGTCAGAGGTACCTAAAGGAACCAATGTCTAAACAAAACTAGGTTGAAGAATAGAATGAAATGTCTTTAGAAAATTACATTAAATAATTTACCTGAGATTCTCCATCAAACATGATTTTTCGACCTTCATCTTCAATGAGAAAACCTCGACTGTCCAAATCTTTTACAACGTCAATCATTCGGCTTTGATAGAAAGACTCGCCACGTTCAGTTTGCTCTACTTGCAAGCGATCATAGATTTTTTGAAACTCAATGCGGGAGACTTCACAGATTCGCTGCCACGAGGCGTAAACATCGGGCTTATGTGCCTGAAGATCAACTACTAATTGATAGGCCCGTCTTTTAAATTCAGAATTCTCAGTAAACCGTTTTTTCGAGGCTTTATAGAAAGCTTCTAAATCATGTATTGGTGGAGAAACTTTACTAAAATCAGTTTCATCAAAATAAATATATAAATAAAAAACTATCATACTGATGATCAGGAAATTCATCCTGAAGATAGGCAATTAGCATTCCAAACTGAGTGCCCCAATCGCCAACGTGATTGATGCGAAGCACATTGTGACCGAGCCATTCGAAAAGACGAGCGATGCAATCTCCAATTATTGTAGATCTTAAATGTCCAACATGCATCGCTTTGGCAATGTTTGGTGATGACAAGTCCACGATGATGGTCTTTTTTTCCTCATACCAGGGTTTCACACCCTCAGTGACCAGAGTTTCTATACGTGCTAAGACCTGATCCTTACTAAATGATAGCGATTTACAAATAAAATACTATACATAAATATATACACATATATATTGGGCCGTTGTAAATTTTTTTCACAGATAATTGGTTAGCTGTATTTTCAACAGGTAATTGGCCCATTGTAATGCCAATATAACAGTTACAACGGACCAGTATGTGTGAAAAACACATTTTCCTTAAAATGAAAATTTTTTAACAAAGCATTTTCAGTAAATACATACTACTATAATTAAAGATTTTATGAAAAAAAGAATTAAAAAAATATTTTATCATTGAGTTAAGCCACTTTGGTCCGTTGTAACGTTAGAAAAATTAAATTTTGGTCCGTTGTAACTGAGAATTTTCATTTGTATGTTACATCTGACCAATAATGAATTTAACCGAAATTAATGGTCTATACAAAAATAAAATAACATTTACAAACAAACAAAAAAATGACACGAGAAAAACAGTGAAAATTTGATGCGAAGATGACAAGAGGAGCAAATGCAAAAAGGAAATGAGTTGGATTTAGACAAAAAGCCGAATTCAGAAATAGAAGACAGAAAAAACAGGAGGATGCGTTGTTTAAAAAGACTAACAGACGACCACAAATCGATTTCANAGAATTTGGTGAGATGAGATACATTAGTCTATGATTTATGTTGAATTTTTATTCCATGCAAAGTGATTTATTGTATCAAATAAAAAATTTTAACAGACTTGGGCGTGATGCATCCATTGATATTATACATAGAAACATAGAATCGAAGTGTGCGACAAACACTTCATTAAATGTCATATTCAAGCCGCAAATATCTAAAAAGATAAATGAAATTCACATTGACTAAATATCCATTCAGTCAACTACATCGAATGCGATATTTGTTTAGCATCTGTCAAAATGAAATCTATATTCAGATTTCATCAGGCCTTATTCAAATAAGTAGTATATTGTAAATAAGACGTCGACTAGCAATAGCTTCCTTCTATGCACAATTCAATTATAATACATGCCTCGAAATGATTTTATATTCACATGCTAAATTAAAAAAATAAACATGCAAAATTAGTTGCTTTACCATCTACTAAGAAAGTTTTAAAAGTTTAATTATTTCGGTAAACATAAACTTTATATAAAAACTATTGAATAACTGTTAAAAACACCTTCAAAATAGCAGGTTAGTGAAACTATTTTTAAAACATTGAAATGAAAGTGGAAGGACAAGCAAACCATAGTTATAATTTGACGAAATAAAAAAAAGAAACCTTAAAAATATATTGATAAAACCAGGGCCAGCGACTTCAACTTTATCAATCAAATCATTTGCTGGCAAAGCTTTAAGAATCGCTTGAGCGACATCCCTTGGGGATTTAAATTGGGTATTGCCAGTGGACTTCAATTGTGAGAACAACTGCATGGCAGCATCAAACTGAAAATCAGCTTTATCACTGATTCGAACAACAGCGTTGCTTTCCAGTTGTAAAGAAAGCGAAACAGCATCAGAAAACAAACTGTTTAACTGCGTTGATAAACTCTCGTTTTTACATTGTAACCTAAATCCAAAAATATAAGTGACTCCAATAGACCCAGAAAAATTGAAACATCTGGAAATGATTTGAAGGCTAGAATATTAGAAAGGTGTTTTAGAAAAACATCAATATTTGAAACAAATGCTAAGTATATAAAACTAGTGAGATTAGTCTAAAATAATAATAAGAGTAATTTCCAAAATATATACAACGAGAACACATTTGGGCATTGGAAGTTTTTGTAGTTAATGAAATTCTCAAATGCTATGTAATCACTGAACATCCTGTTGTATTTGTTTGTGTATTAGAAATTCTTTAAGAAAATTTTGTTTCCATTGGTTTATGCTATTAAAACAAATTTTGATTATTTAAGTTAAATATTTTTGAGTTTCTATTGTTTTTACTAATATATGTTTTCAAAAAATCTTGAGGCTCACGTGTTTGTTTATGCATTTATACAGTAGGCAAAGTGTTTGCTACTCAATCATTCTATATGGATACAATATTTTATAGCAGTTTCAGGATATGATTTTTTTATAAGACAGATTTTGAAGGAGAAAACTACAAAAATACATTTTACTTAGAACAGTTGGTTATGATGCAATTTTTCTGTCTCATATGTTATACAGTAGCATTGTGCTAGTAGCTAATTTCTTGATTTTTTCGTTAAAAATTGTCTAGTGTCAAGTTCCCCTTCAAGGTAGTCAGCACTTTCATTTATACAAATATTTTTCACAGTACAGTTATAATTTGTTAGATCCAGGGTGAAAACTGTAAATTGAGTTTTCTCATTATTAATTTTCAGTTTATTATCATTCAATTATAAAAATAGTTTATAAAGTTCTTTTTAAAGAAACCTTATTGCTAAGGCCAAGTTTTGCGAGGTACTTACATGGCATGAATCATTAGCATATTAATATAGATCATTATATAAATTTCATGAGATAGCATTTACATATAGAGAAAATAAGATGATTCCCAGTGGCCCTTCTATATTCGTTTTAAGGTAATTTGAATTATAGTTGCTTAATCTTACCCTTTATTTTCTGTTCACAAAAAAGCTCATTAAAAATCCTGGCTTTAACAATTTTCTATGTAAGATTCGGAAATCCATAGAATTAATAGCCTTGCTAGTAGCGGTAATTGATCCAAATTATTGTCCAATGATTACTGGGTGCTAATTGAGAGTAATTATTTATTTGTTCAACGCGACGCTTAATTAATGCCGTGTCACGCGGGTACTAATTAAACGACGTCTAATGAGCGCCAATGCCGATAGATTGAAGCTTATCTGTTTCTCAATTAATATTTCTATATCATTGGCTTTGTCTATGGTAAAAAATTTACAACCAAGAGACGTTCCTCAATTTATTTTCAAATGTGTTTTTTGAAAAATTTTTATAATCTCTATTTATAAGTACCCTTTCTTTTTTGTTGATGAAATTTAGAATTACTAACATATAAACAGCAACAATGGTCGCTAAATAATGAAAGACGGGTGAAATCTCCAAGAAGTGAATAGAATCCGATGTAAATTTAATGTCGGATGAGCATTTTTAATTTTTTGATGACGTTGGACTTTTACATGAGTTACTGGGTAGAGAGCGATCTTGCGTGTGAATCACTTGGTGCCATGTCCAGAACATGAGTGCAAAGTAGTAATTTGATTACGGAGAAGGTCACGAGAGCGAACGTATTTAAGAATACTAGAGTGGTAGTTCCAGGTTTGAGAGTCTTTACAGATAGACGAGGTTTAAAGTCACTGTGTTGTTTTCGAGGTTGTGTGGAAGATTTGTGCTGAAAGATTCATACTTTCTTGAAAAATTTTTAAAGTTTCAAAAAAAATTTGTTCAAAGAATTTTACAAAACATGCGTGGATTTAACAAAAAAGAGGTGGGATGGGAAAGCCTAAATATAAAAATATTCAAGAATTTGAAATTAAGATGTGTTCATGCAAAAGCCCTTTAAAATGTGTTCTATGGACCAGTTCAAAATTCTATTTTTTAGTCAGAGACTAATTTTCAACAAAATTTATGCATGGTTGTAATTACTATGTCTATCATAAGACAATAAAGTCAAAATGTACAAAACAACTTCTTTTTACCTAGGAACTCTGAAAATGTCATGTAATTGATATAAGCATAACATGCTACTGCTACAACTGGAAAAAGTCATTTTTTTAGTTTGCCATTAATTTTTACTTTGTAATGCTGAAATATATTAAACCGGAATATAAATTTTGAGGTAGATAGAATGTGAAACAAATGGGAGTTTGGGGTAAAAAAGCCTTTATCATGTAAAAGCCGCACTCCAATCTTTGAAGGCTGTTTGTTGAGGTAAAGGTATGCGGCGTGTATAAACCGCATCTGCCATGCCAAACTAATTTTGTCGTTCCCACAATCTTTTTCAAATTCACTTAACAACTTTAATCCAGTCAACTGCTAGAATTTTTTTATTGTCGAATAAATTATTTTCAGCATTTTCGCACTCTGAAAGGTACCTAGCCCTAAATGTAGTGAGAAATTTACAGATAGAATTTTTAGACAGCTTGCATTATCCGCACCAACATTTTACGTTCACAGGTGTGGCTTATACAAGAGGACTTACGGTACTTCTTACTAATGCATATATTATTCTTTTAAAATGTTCTAGATAGCAACTGCCTGCCACTACTGTTTTGATCCTAGCGTTTATATATATATTGCCAAAGGCAAACAAGTTATACGATGTTGTCAAACCGGAACAGATAATTGAACTAAATTGATTTTTGAAAAATCATTCAGACAATGAAATCAGCTGCAGTTACTGAACCTGAATTGTTAAGGACTTATCCGATTTGAATGAATGAAATATTTTTTATAGAAGTTGCGGCATTGTGATTATTAATGTCAATGGTGCAAAACATTTCAGTTCTTACTTGCGAATCGAGAATTTATTTTATCCGATGTGACGGAATTCTTCAATGCTAAAGCACAAGAGTTGTTGCTACAGATTTACTGATCATGTCTCAAAATAGTTTTGTACTAATCTGCAAAATAAAAACAATTCTAAAAACAGAAATTCAAAAATTGTACAAGATAATTCATTTTATAAGTTTGAAATGAGTTAGCATTTTTAATCAATACTAGTCATTATTTATAGTTGTTTTATAGTATATTACAATTTTTGAACTAGTGTTCTTAAAAAACTGTAAGACTGCAGGTGCCCAAGAAGTGAATAGATTAGTTCTTCAGAAAACACAAAGTGCATACCTTGATTGTGCCTTATGTAATTCACGTTCCAAAAAATTTTTTCTATAAACTAATTTGTCGTGTTCCACTTTCAAGTCGGTGAATGAGTATGAGTTCAGGCATGACAAGGTGGGAAGAATGGTACACTGGAGTTTCAGCAGGCAGCATGGGTTAGAAGCAAGAGACAAGTGGTATGAGCACAAGCCACAGGGCATCATAGAAAATGAGAAGGTTAAGATACTGTGGGACTTCAACATACAGACGAGCAAAGTGATAGAAGCACGGAGGCCAGACATAGTAGTGATAGACAAAGAGCAAAGATTAGGAACAGTGATAGACATAGCAGTACCAAAGGACAGAAATTAGAAAGCAAGGAGAAAGAGAAGATAGACAAATACAAGCATTTAACAAGAAATAGTGAATTAAACAAAGCAAAAACAACAAAAAGTAGTCCTTGTAGTTGTAGGAGCACTAGGAGCAGTGAGTAAGAAACAGGAGATACTTGGAGGAGTTGGGAGTACCAAAAATTTAATATTTTTAATGAACAATTAAGTTTTTGATAATAAATAGCGGCTTTTTGTATTAAGATTAATAAATGAAAATAAGCAATAATGTAATTGCGTTAAACAAAATGAATGAAATAGTTCAACGTGATAATTTGTCCCTAAATTTCTGAGGCGGCATAAGTCTTTAACGCCAGAAGCCATTTTTGAATCTTTTTTAAGAGAAATTTATCAAATTTTAAATGTTGGTCAATATCAACACTTAAATATGTAACATGATTACTTTGTTTTATCTGAACACTGTCAAATTTAATTCATTGAATTAAAAGCTTTGCTTAAACCTAAAAGGGCTATGCAACTGAATATATTTTGGGTTATATTTCAGGATAACTTTTCAGTAATTGAAATAATTGTATCACGTGTCACATGCTTGGTGCGGAAACCATATTGCTTATATGATAGAATATTTTCAGATAGTACTTATTGGTTGATTTGAATGTGCAGTAATTTTAAAATAATTTACGAAAAGGGTGCGTTATTGAGATTGGCCTATAATTGTTCGCAATGAGGGGATTTAAATTTTTAAACAAAGGCGTTATGTCTGACTTTTTCATTGTGGAACCTGAAGAAATAACAATGTCTAAATTCTACACAATTGTTTCTAATTCTCATAAGGTGATATCCTAAATTGAAACGTTGACTATTATTGCCAAAGTTCTGATAGAGGAGTTAGGAAAATTGAAGTTACCTAATTCTTTAAGTGTCTGATTTAAATGATTTAGTATCCTTTATCAGTAAATTTCTAATTATCAATATAAATTTCTGAAATGTCACTATTAAGACAATTCGATTTTCAAATGAAAGTTTTGCTTAGAAAAATTTAAGTTTTCGAAAAACTGACAATATTTCAAAATGCTTAATACATTTCTTTTATATTTCGTAGTTAGTCCAATATTTCGGTCGGATAGGCTTTACGTAGTTCAAAGAGTTTCTGCTTTATATTTATTCTTAATTGATTATTAGTCGCGGCTATGTTAAATCAATTAAATTTTGAAAGCCTTTTGATTATTTTTAGAACATAAACCGCGCATAATTCTTTCAATGAATTTTTTGTTTAACGTTTTCAACAATAACTTAGTTATCTTCAGAAAAAAATAAAATTTGTGGGAAATTTATACAGTAATTAATAGAAATAGAGTGATCTTATGTTCTTCAGTCTATTTAACAAGATTGATTTTTCATGACCATCAAAGGGGCGTGTGAGCAATCGAAGGCAGGCCTAAATCATTAGAACAGGGACCGTAACTTACTCTTTCTTATGTGCAACTTTCAATGACCAAAGAACTACATCAATAAAAAAATGCATATGTGGAAAACCATTAAGGGAACGGTTAAATATGTAATTCGTTATCTTGATACTTTATGTGGAATGATGTAAATATTCAAAAAAATGAAATTGTCTAAAAATTCTTTATTTTAATGTAACATCAGTCGGTAGTTGTGGTTATTTATCGGTCAGATCACGCGCTTTTCGTATTTACTAGTTGTTTTCATGTCTGTAAATATTGCATATAGACATTGTATATAAGACACCCAAGCATCTGGAAATAGAGAAATGGTTTAACCGTGTTCTCTTGTTCGCTAGAATCACCCCAGTGATTTTACATTAACACAGAAAGTGCCTCAATAAATGAAGTACTCAAAATAGCACATGATAAAGTGAGGTAACGTTAAAGAAAAAATGTGATCCATTATAATATTTAGTTGTTAGACTACAACGAATATAGCTTATTGAATATTTTTTAAAAACGGAAATGTACATATTCGTAATCGTCATTCTTTCGGCATTATTGCAGATCAGGGGACTCTGATTTCTAAAAGCCGAATTGACGTCAAATAACATGCTAAGGGTTTACGTCATCAAATGTTAAAAATTCATTGTTTAGGGTTTAGGTCTATAAAATATTGTAAAATTTAGAATTTAAGTTTCCATTCTAGATGACGTCATATACAGTGTTGCGTAGAAGCAATATGTTTATATATCAAAGTCCCCTGATCTGCAATAACGCCTGCAATAAGTCTGTCAATTATTTTTAATTTTTATGTATTTTATTTCATGACTCATAGTTTTTTACGATAGAAAACTACAACAAAAATATCCATATCCTATAAACGAATACATACTGAAATAAAATGAAATATTGGGAATCCTTTATTTCGTTGATATGGGGGGGAGACATTCGCTGTTAATACTAAACTTAACCAGAACCCAGGTCCTAACACCAATGCAAAACTTGTTTAATTTATTGAATTAGTAGGAAGTAAACACATAAAAGTTTAAAAATTTTTGAAAAACATTTTCCACGAGTAATTGAACGAATGTAATTTGTTCGAGTGTATTTCTTTCTATCCCTTCGTCTTTGCATCCGTAGATAATAGTCCAATCATGTAAGGAAAACAATTTATAATAATTATTGTAAGCAGTGTTGTTACATAACTGTGGCAAGCTCTAGCTATTTCAGAAACCCTGATAAAGCACAAATATTTCTCTGTAAAATATAAAATGTCTAATAAGAGCATATCATTATTTGAGCAGTACTAAACATGAACGCATAGAAAATAATTAATATTGCCTTCGACGACTAAATTTAAGTTCTCACAAAAATATAATACCTTACATATTAGTTTGTCATATTACATTACTTACATTTTTCGCCAAATAGAATTCATCCTAAAATGAGTGTAAGGGAAATGAAAAAGTACAAGTACATGAGAAAAATATTTTTTACTAACATTTTTTTAATGAAATTTTAAATTTTTTCGAAAGCATAATACACTTTGGTTATTTTGGTCAAAGAATGGCAGTAAACTTCATCAAAGAGCTATCATAAAAAGAAAACTTGCATATATATTTCTAGAAATGTGTTATTATTACTCAATAACAGTAGAAGGATATTGCAGTTTTCCTATGCAAATTACTGCGCACAGTATTGACTATTTTTCATTAATTTTCCTCAACCATTATTCATTATTTGGAATGTTCAAATATTTCAGATATTCCATTTGTGTACATATAGTCAGAGATAATAATCAAAATTTTAAGTACAGGTTCTCTTTTGTATCATACTTACTAACAACAGATTCACTCATTTACTTCTAAAACTAATTCTCTCATCATCATTTCTACTAAATTGAAAAAACATTTGATAATATAAATATACAATACAACAACATGATAATATATAATGTTGACAAAATAAATATCAGAAAATTTAAAAATTGAAAACATTTCAAAAAAAGTAAAAGATTTGAAGAAATAAATGGCTAAAATCAGAGGACTACTGAATAATTTTTATTATTAAACTTAATATTAGGCAAAGTTATTGTTATTCACATTACTTCAATGCTATTGGTTAAACATCAATTGCTCTACAGCAAACTATATAAGAGAGATTTTTTCTTTTGAAAACTTACTTATTATGAGTTGTGGCAATATTTTTTTGTTCCACAATGCAGAACAACAACTACAAACTGCAATCTGTATTTCATTTCTGTTCCCCAAATAATTAAAATTGGCAGAGTTTGGTTTGTTGCTGCTAAAAGTGCAGATGCAAGAAATCCTCTGAATTATAATGATTATGCTTGTGAAAATCATTTCAATTTCAAAGATCTTGAAAATTTTAATGATTTCAAAATGAAAAAGTGCCAATATTTGCAGTAAAAGAAAGGCATTCTTCCTCATATATTTTAATGCCAAAAGAGTGTTGCAGAAAATCAAAATCGATTATTGTCTTCTATAAACCACTCACAAAAGAGGGATGTTGAAGAATTACTTGCTACAAATATATTACCTGATATTGAATTGTTAAATGAAAAATCAACACAAACTGAAAGAATTAGTAAGTCAAAGCACTGCCAAATGAATATTAAAACTGTTAACACTGCAAATCAATTCAATCTTGTTAATATCACTTTACCAAAGTCAATTGATGAATCAAGTTTTGTGGAAGAAAATTCACCATCTGAATATCTGAAATCATTTTTCTTTCCAGAACTTTCCTTCATTAAGTTATCTCAAAGGTTAGCTGATTCAATGCATTATTTCTGCATTCATCACAATAACATTGTTTTGATTAACATCATTGTAGAGCATTTGACGCAAGTGTCTTTTTAACATGTGACACTAAAAGAGATAGTTTTAATTGCACTTTTGAAAGTTCACAGAAATCAGTCAAATCTTCACTTCTTTGCCTGCCTGTATATCAAGTTTTCTGTTTTTGGTTTTCAAATTTCTTCACTGTTATCTCAATTTACTTACTTTCATGATTCAAGTGTGGTTCAAAGGAACATCCCTCCCTCATTTCAATTTCAATTTGCAACTGCATTGAGGTGTAAATTCAAAAAACCATTGGATCTAACTACCAAACACTAACATGGTCAAATTTCAATCAGTGCAATACAATTAAGTACTTATTATCTTGTATGCCTGATGACATGATAAACTTTCTGATTGTAAAATTGTGCACCAATGTTTTTATTTAGATGAGTTACCACTTTGTTCACAAAATATAGTGGACAGAGGTTCTAAGTGTTTAGCAGCTGACTTTGAGGTAAACGTTTGCAAACTGTGGCAACCACCAAGTACATCAGGAAGTGCTTTTACTAAAGCTGAATCTAACTTGAATAAAACTATTGCAGCTACTCAAATTAATGTTGAAAGAGTTATTGGGCTACTTTGTGACTATAATTCAATATCAGCCCATCTGTGTACATCAATATCTAGTGTGCAATTATTCAATATTTTTTGTCAAATGTTTATCAAATTTACAAAAATAAATGTAAAATTTAGTTTGCTGCTTTTTACTATTTTAAATTTTTTATATGTAATTATTACATGAACATAGTCATTTCATATCTTTGCAAAATCAAGAAATTACCATCCCATATAAATTGATTGTGGTATACACTAAAAATTGAATGTAACTATGACTTTATAGCATATACATATATATATATATATATATATGCTATAAAATCATAATATATATATATATATATACACAATAAAGTAACTAGCATTTATTGAGTTTAGGCAATATGCACCTCTTCCAAAATAATTCACATTCTTTTACAATGGGGATAATATAGATATTATCAAAATTAGTCTCTAAAACTGTAACAATTCCACTATTCAAAATTTACATCTGCAACACAGAATAATGTCTTTAATTTTCCAATTAATAGCATTTGAGTCTGTATTTGAGCATAGAATTTTGGTGTGATTTAAAGTCCTGTCAATAATAGATTGAAATATTCTTTGCTTTTGAAGGAAACTTAACTTCCTCAATGTATTCATTTGATATCCCATCAGGTGAACACCAATTACTGGATATTCACTAGATAAAGTAATGCTGCATCAATGTATCTAAATCTGTATTGCTATCATTCTAATTAGCACTTAGCAAACCTCTATGTTATAATTCAAAACAACAACATCAATAACTTGCTGTTCAATATTGAAAACTCTCTTCATTTCTAAAGTAGAAATGGATTTTGAGCCCAAGATTATAACAACAAGTGACCCATCAACTTTGCATCAAGAAGCTTCATATACAGTAGATGATGTTATCCTATCAAATCACATTTTCACCCAGACTTGAGAATGACATTGTTCTATAGTTTCAGTATTCAGTGATTCTTCCAATTGCAGCAGATAAGCATTGAGTTGATTTTGTAGAAATTTATTGATATCATTCACTTGAGAAACAGATAAACAAAACATCTAGGTATAAAACACTTTAACCATTTCATCTGAAACAAATGGCAAGTTCAAAGTATCAGCTTTAACAAAATCCATATAATAATAAACCTCAATGGAGATGTAGATAGGCTGTACATGAAAAGGCATAAGGGAGGGAAAGGGCTGCTAAGTGTGGAGGGGACTGTAGAAGCAGAAGCACTAGGGGTAAATGAGTATGTAGAAGAGCAACCTAAGGGGTCCCTACTAGAGGTCACTAAGGAGTTAAAGAAGATAAGAACTGATGGTGAAGGAAAGAAGATATACCAGATTAGAATGGAATCAGAGAGACAAACAAGGTATAGGCAGAAGGC
>CABFPE010000496.1:504233-528020 GCA_900660155.1 Hofstenia miamia
CAATATATATATATATATATATATATATATATACACTAATATGTCCCTCTATGTATTCTTTCCACATAGCCATGTAAGCCGATTTTTTTTCACATAAATTCCTGATTTTTTGTAGGACATAGTCTTTCAGTAGTCCCTACCTTCATGCAAAATATTTTAAAGATTGATGAGTTTTTTAGCGAGTATAGGAATTGCTTCTGAATATATAACGTATAGAACAGACAGTTAAAGATGATGAAATTGATTCGTGATTAGTAGCTAAGAAGATAGCATTAAACAGTGTTAATCAAAAACTAAGTATTTTTACAGAGACAAATTTGAAACTGGGTCAAACTTAATTGAAGAAGGAAAATTAAGGCAATGAACACAGAAAATATTTGATACAATAAATAAGTTGAAACCAAAAATTGAAAAGATGAATGAATCAACACCATACCTACTAAATACTCACTTTACTAGGTTTAATGAATAAAATGAAAATGAATAAGAAATCTTTATTCAGAAATTACTTTGACAATATATAATTATATTGATAGCAACTCTGAAAGCGTCAAAAAACTACAAAAATGGCACCATTGGGCTATGGCGTTCAAATTACTGTTAGTTAAATAATCCTGGTTCTAGAATTATAGTAATGTCGTTTGACATTGTTTTTAAATATCTTTAAATTATTCAGTAACTTTATTTCTCTAGGTAAATTATTCCAATGTTTTATAGAGGTATTAATGAATGAATTTCTCTTTATTTTCTTTTTAAAAGGAACTGGTTTAATATTTGGAGTGCGTGTATTTAGGTGTGCGATTTTACTGAGATTAAGGAAATTTATTTTATCATAAGGGTTGATGTTGTTTACGATCTTATACAATGTTAATACACTTATCTGAATTAAGCATTGAGGATTTAAGAAATTTTTACTGATGTTTTTGTAATTAATATTATAGAAGAATAAAAATCTATATAAGTCTAGCAATAGTTTATTTTGCAGTTTGTAATATGCAAGGAAAATATTTACAAATATAAACATATTTACAAAACTACAAACTACACTATGTACAATAAAAAAATTAAAATGAACACATATAAAATTATTAGTAAATCAACACATTAAAATATTGTTTAAAAAAAGAAATGCTGCGATAAGCTGTTTTGCCATGTATTTAGACGCTTACTACTACCTAGAATTTTTTGATGTGAAAGTAGATTTTGTTTTAGTTTCTTTTTAAATATGTTTTGTTTTGGCAGTTCTAATTTCATCAGGTAGTGAATTCCAGCTGTTGCATGTGACTACTGAGAAGGATTTACTCCATGGCAAGCACCTCATTTTGCTGTTATTTATGTATTTATTTGCACGCTTATTTATTATGTAAAAGGTATTAAGAAAATCGAGTGAATTGGTTAACTTGTAATTGTGTTTGTACAAAGTGACAAGACTGGCAAACTGAATGTAGTATTTTGGCGCCAGGATTTGTGTTTCTTACAATTTCTCTCCAATCATCTGTTTACTAATATTAAATAATGTTGTCACTGACCAGTTAAATACCTTGTTCAACCTTTCATGCTCAGCTATACATAACCCGTTTAGAAGTGTGCATGCATATACAAAATTGCTCATAACTAAAGCATTCAACAGCTCTTTATTGCTTGTTATGTGCCTTATCTGCTGTAGGTAGCGGATCCCCATCGCCATTTTCCTAATTTTGCTGGAAACAAATCTCTTTAGTGTCAGTTGCTGGTCGATCTCTACACCGAGATATTTTAAGATGTCAACCTGATGTATGCTCACTCCTGACTCTACACTTAGTGAAATATCTTTGCATGACGTCTTGCTAATAGGAGGAGAAAATATTGTGAACTGCGTTTTACTCATATTTATTTGTAATTGGTTGATGTTTAAATACTGAATTAGGTTTCCTATATCTTTTTGCAGTTTTTCTACTGAAATTTTTACATTAAGGTCTCGTGTAATTAAGCAAGTATCATCAGCATACTGAATCACATCACATTTAACCGATTCATGCATATCATTTACATACAAAGTAAAAAAAATGGGTCCAAGTACGGAGCCCTGCGGAACTCCCCTTTCTGTAGCTATGTACATTCAGAAATTGTTTTAACAATAAATAGAAATACTGATAACAAATTCTGAAAGCGTCAAGAAAGTAATACAAAATCAAACAAAAAAAGAAAACAACGAATATTTGCAAATAAAAAGTGGTTAACTTGGGATATGACGATTGCTAGTTTCTATTAATAGAGTNGTTCTAATTTCATCAGGTAGTGAATTCCAGCTGTTGCATGTGACTACTGAGAAGGATTTACTCCATGGCAAGCACCTAATTTTGCTGTTATTTATGTATTTATTTGCACGCTTATTTATTATGTAAAAGGTATTAAGAAAATCGAGTGAATTGGTTAACTTGTAATTGTGTTTGTACAAGGTGACAAGACTGGCAAACTGAATGTAGTATTTTGGCGCCAGGATTTGTGTTTCTTGCAATTTCTCTCCAATCATCTGTTTACTAATATTAAATAATGTTGTCACTGACCAGTTAAATACCTTGTTCAACCTTTCATGCTCAGCTATACATTGCCCGTTTAGAAGTGTGCATGCATATACAAAATTGCTCATAACTAAAGCATTCAACAGCTCTTTATTGCTTGTTATGTGCCTTATCTGCTGTAGGTAGCGGATCCCCATCGCCATTTTCCTAATTTTGCTGGAAACAAATCTCTTTAGTGTCAGTTGCTGGTCGATCTTTACACCCATATATTTTAAGATGTCAACCTGATGTATGCTCACTCCTGACTCTACACTTAGTGAAACATCTTTGCATGACGTCTTGCTAATAGGAGGAGAAAATATTGTGAACTGCGTTTTACTCATATTTATTTGTAATTGGTTGATGTTTAAATACTGAATTAGNAAATACTGATAACAAATTCTGAAAGCGTCAAGAAAGTAATACAAAATCAAACAAAAAAAGAAAACAACGAATATTTGCAAATAAAAAGTGGTTAACTTGGGATATGACGATTGCTAGTTTGTATTAATAGAGTAATCAGGATTATAAAATTTATAACCTCGCCATTTCAGTTTTTTTATATTAAAAGTGCAAAAATATTTTTTAATATCCATTTACTCTTAAAATATTTAGGAAGAGAAGCAGTTTGTTTCGAGAGTTTGAATCGCTTTTTCAGGAAATTTATTAGAATGAAATAATATTGTGTCATCTGCATATTGTATAACGTCACATGTTACTTGCTCGGACAAATCATTTATGTAAATATTAAATAATAAGGGACCCAAAATTGTACCCTGAGGAACCCCATTTTTAGTGCATACCCAATCTGAAAAAGATTCATTAAATTAAACTCTTTGCATGCGATTGTATAAGTAACTGGAGGTCATTAGAAAAACCTAGAAATTATATTTTTGTAGTAAGATACTGCGGTCTATGGAATCGAGAGGTCTAAGCAAGCAATTGCTGAGTTATTCATTATCATTTATTGTTGATCGCCATTTTTCTGTAGCTTGTATTAAAGCGTCGTAGAAATACCTTTACGAAAACCATATTGTGTTTTGGAGTAGAGACCATGTTTACAAGGATGCTCGTTAATTTGATAAAAAAGAATTCGTTCAAAAATTTTGCTGATCGAAATGGGTCTATAGAAATGGGTCTATAATTTTCGCAATCTTCGGGATTATTTCTTTTAAATAATGGTGCTATATTTGCCAATTTTAATTCATCTAGAAAAAACGAGTGTCTTATTGTAGCATATTGGTTCAGCTATTAAGTCACCTGAGAGTTTTAGAAACCATGATTTTTGTAGTAAGATACTGCGGTCTATGGAATCGAGAGGTCTAAGCAAGCAATTGCTGAGTTATTCATTATCATTTATTGTTGATCGCCATTTTTCTGTAGCTTGTATTAAAGCGTCGTAGAAATACCTTTACGAAAACCATATTGTGTTTTGGAGTAGAGATAATGTTTACAAAGATGTTCGTTAATTTGATAAAAAAGAATTCGTTCAAAAATTTTGCTGATCGAAATGGGTCTATAATTTTCGCAATCTTCGGGATTATTTCTTTTAAATAATGGTGCTATATTTGCCAATTTTAATTCATCTGGAAAAAAGGAGTGTTTTATACAGATATTTATATACAAGTATTTAAAATGTAGCATATTGGTTCAGCTATTAAGTCACCTGAGAGTTTTAGGAACCACGTTGGTATTAGAGAGGGTCCACTGGATTTATTTTTTAAACATTGTATCGACTTTATGATTTCATATTTTGTTGCAAAACAAAAAGAGATAGAGGTTGGAGTTCCTTTGGATTTATCGAGGCAAAAAGGTACATTCATACCGTTGTAGTTTCCTAAATTTAGAAAAACTTCATTGAAAGCATTGCAGATTTCCTTCTTTATCTTTATAGTATATTCTTTCTATTTTTTCGTTCTCATGTTTTTTCTATTTAGTAAATTGTTAACAAATTCCCACTTATTTTTTTGGGAAGAAAGACTTTGATACTGAAAACGGAAATACTTATTACTTGCTTTCCTTATAGCAATATTACATAAATTTCGTGCAGATTTATAATCATTATGATTTTCCAGTGCTTGGGAATTTAAATATTTTTTTCATTTCTGTTTCTATATTTGGATTAAATCGATGCATTTAGAATCAACCCATGGCTTTGAAATATTATTTTGAGTTTTTTTCGCATATTCGGATGAAAGAATATATTTTTCTGGGCAGCATATATCCAAATAGAAAGTAAAGATTTGGTAAAATGTGATAGCATTTCATTAGGTGTAAATGATGAAGTATATGGAATTCATATATGGAATTCCAGTTTCGATTTTTAAATACTGTCGAAGTTTTTCGACATTTTCTGCTGATTTTTCTCGTATTTTTATCCAAGATTTAGAGTGTTTACAAACTTTTACAATATTCGAATAAGTAGCTATAAGGCAGCGATCTGAGTATGGAAATTCAAAACAAAAATAATTATAAGACGAAGCATTTTCTGATATCATGAAATAGTCAATAAGCGTTTTACTATTAGCAGAAATTCTAGAAGGAATTTTTTTATTTATTTGTGAAATATTGAAAGTATTGAGAAAATTGCCAAATTTACTTTTTTCGTTATTGTTTAGAAGATTTACATTCCAGTCTCCCATTACCATTATATTCGTGTTATAACTCAGAGCAGTAGAAAATTCATCTTCCATTTTGTAAGAAAAATTTTTTATATAAGTTTTATTTGGACAATAAGAGATATTTAATAATTGACTATTAAAATTTTTGTCTGGGTTTTGAATTTCAACCCAAAGACTTTCATAAGTTGAATCTTTTGCTATATCTGTCCTAAGTTTTGGTTTGAGTATTTTAGGTATTAAAAACATGACACCACCTCCTTTTGTCTTATTAAAATGAAAAGTTGGATTTCTGTCCTTTCTAAATATTTTAAATTTAGAGTTATCGATTGACCAGGACGAATTGTGATTATCATTTGTAAACCAGGTTTCAGTTATGCCCAGAATAAAATTTGAATCCAGTTCAGAAATGAATTGTCTAAATTCCGAATTTTTTATTGAGAGATTCTGAAAATTTATGTGAATATATTTAAAAGAATTAGTTGAATGCATTATGTTTGATAATTCTGAGTATTCATAAATATTATCGGCTTTGGAAGGCCCGGGATTAATCTCGATGCCGGATATAAGTAACATTATTGTTAGTACTAGAATGTAGAATAAAGAATGTTTTGTTGTTTTAATGAAAATCCATTTTTTAAATATCTTGCATGTATTCATGCTGTTTCTTAAATTATGTTTATGTATAGGTAAGGTTTCTCTAATACAGGTAATATTGAATTTTGAGTTAAGAATAATTAGAATTAAATATATGAAAGACAGTGAGTTATTAGCGATAGCATAAATTAGGTGAAAAATTCGCCATAACCCAATGAGAGTCAAAAATATAAAAATAAAATTTACCATCATTAGAAAAGTCTAAGAAAGTTTCTAATCCTCTGAACCTCGGCGGGTGATAACGGCGGTGGTGTTGAGAGAACGTCGGCATAACTTCGTCGCATGTTTATTGGCGGTGAAAGTAAGGCATGTTTTGGCGGGGATTGTTCAAAGGTGTTGGGCGGCGTTTGTAAAAATGGTTGGCGTGCGTTTGAGAACCGGTGTTGAGGCGGAAACGGTAAGATAAAAGATTTCGAGCTGGCGGTGTGGGTCTTTTCATCACGTAATCGCTGATTAAATACGCGGTTCGGCGGCGTGTTAAAAAAGAATTTGATGGAGCGTGCAAGCGTTGCATAACCTTGTTTAGTGTAGTGGATTCCATTTTTCGTGAATAAACTTCTATCAACAGAAGATCCTAAATAAAAACAGTTAGAGTTGTCGAAAACGGTATAATTTAACAGCTTGGCGTTTTGTTTAATAAGTAAATTTAGTTCAGCGGATTTTTTGTTTAACACCTCGTCCTTAGGAAAAGGAGCAACTTCACCAAGGAAAACTTTAGCTGAACTAAATTTAGTTTTAATAACATTAATTAATTTCTTATACTTATCTGTAAAATCTTCTTTCTTTTGCATTAAGTCGTTTCTTCCTATTGTAATGAGAATTCTCTTTACATTGTTCGATTCGGGATAAAGCGGAATTAAATCAGCTATGTCTTCAATGGTGGCTCCCGGATACGAATGAACACATTTAGAAGTTCTTAGTAAGCCCGGAGCTTTCAGATGACGGTACATTGATGATCCGATGGCAAGAAATTCAGCTTCTGCTCTCAAGTGTTTTGGGCGTTGTATCTTCTTTTGTGTTTGAGACGGCACATGATTTATTGCTGGAGTTACTTGAGTAGTTTTGTTGGTGGATTCAGAAGGAGTTTCTTTGATGGCTGCTAGCATGTTGAACAGGATAATTAGTTCATCTCTGCCGAGATTCTTGAGAGGAGCTAATAATTTACTTTTGGTTAACTCCTCTTCAGGTAACGCAATGAGCGACGTAGCGTTAAGCGTGGTAAGCACAGTGCGCTGACAAGGACCGACTGCTCGCGCTGAAAGCATCGGTAATTATGAAAGCATCGGTAATTCTTCTTCTTCTCTTCTTTTAATATTATAAATATTAGAATAGTTGTTCGTTACTGTCTTCATTGACCATTTTAACTGTGTTTTAATTTTCTTTAGGAAATTTTCATTTACATCCGTATAAAGTACATTGTCATAATAAAAATGACTTAAAACTAATGCATGTATTAACTAGCTTTTTGTAGGTAAATGCTGAGATATTTTGCTGAGTGCTTTATTTGAGATAGCCATTCGTTTAATGCTTATATTAAATTGCTTTCGAAACGTAAGTATTGAGTCCAATGTACATGTAATTCCTAAGCATTTAAAATTGTCAACTTGATCTATTTGAGTGCAATTAAAGTTTAGCTTCTGTTGAGAACAATTTTTGGAATTAACTTTTGATTTTATAATACAGAATTGAGTTTTGGAAGGATTGACCGGCAATTTCAGTGAGGCAAAATAGTGCGATAATTGAGCAGTCATCTTCAATTTTTATGATTGCATTTTCAATTGATTTATTTGAGCAAAATATCATTGTGTCATCAGTGTATTGTGCAACATGGCAATTAGTGTAATTACTTAAATCATTAACATATATAAGATTGCATTTTCTCCGAATTCTTAAAAGGGTTGATATTCCATCATCTCATCTAATCCAAATCTACACATCATTAGTACGCCCTATTCTAGAGTACTGTTCACCCGTTTGGAGCAACGCAATAACTAAAGAACAATCAAAGGATTTGGAACGCATTCAAAAGCGTGCTCTGAGGATAATTTTTCCAAATTTGAAATATGAAGCAGCATGTCTTATCAGCAAGTGTCAATCTCTAAGTGATCGACGGAATTCATGCTGTACTAAACTTTGGCAAAAAATCCAAAACAAAGAAAATCACCCACTGAGTCATTTTGTGCCAAACATACGGAATTTAGATTATAATTTACGTAACATTCGTGATTACTCCTTCCCTCATCGAACTTCCAGAATGGAGAAAAGTTTTGTCTATAGTCAAATAGCAGCAATGAATTTGGTTACATATGGGAAATGATAGATATATAAACATATATAGACATACATGTATATATAAATATATGTTTGTAAATGGTAGCTTATAGTTATTACCTTATATTTTTCAACCTTTTGGTTGCAATTAAGGTGAAATAAATATCTCTCTCTCTCTCTCAAAAAAAAAAAATATTAAAAAGCAAAGGACCTAATATTGTTCCCTATGGAACACCTCTTTTAATTTCAATCCAATTTGAAAATGTCTCATTAAGTTTAACTCATTGTTTTTGATTACTTAAATAATTTGATAAAATAGCTAAGCTTTGGGTAGAAAAATGTAATTGCTTAAGTTTTGAAAGTAAAATAAAATGATCAATAGAATCAAATGCAATTTTCCTCCATTTTTCAGTAGCACATAACAAAGCATCTTTAGTAGACATGCATTTCCGAAAACCATATTGTGTGTTAAAGTAAAGACATGGAGTTCCGCTATATTACACGAAAATTATCTCCTTCCCGGATGAGGCCATTGAAAGTGTGATTCAAATGCAAATCTACTAATTGCTTATTTTAAATTTATTTGCTAAAATACGATTTAACCAAATTTTTACTACTTTATAACAACGTCACTGTAAAATATATTATCAAATTCAAAATTAAACGTAAAATACTCGCTAAAATTTTCTCAATTTTCATTTTGTTCCACTAATTTTACAAAATTTATTGTTTACATCATTCGCAGAATTTTTAGCGAAGCAATTGAATGCATAGTGAATAAAAATATTTACAAATGCATGTGAATTGGAACATATACAATCCAAAATGTACGAATTTTTAGAATCCTTCACTGAAGAGAGTACAGCAGATCTAAAGGGATCGCGGGGACAATCCAGTGAAACAAATCTTTTAAATATTTCTGGCTGGGAATAAATCATTGCGTAAAGTCGGAAAGTGTAAGTAAATACATTGTGAGGACGTAACCAAGCCGTCTCTATTAAATTCGTTAAACACATTCAAGCTGTTTGTTGAAAGCTCTGCAATGACATCATTTGATATTAACATTTCCTTGCACGATAAACATTTTTTTTCAGAAATTTTCTTAGCCATCCATCCAGCAACATAATATACCACTCCACCTTCTTCACAGCCAATAACATTTTCAAAAATATCTGATTGCTGAATGCTTTCTAGAGAAAGTTTAAGCCAATTTAGAGGCTCTTGATTATATTCCATTTCGAAATTTGATAATTCCGAAGGAATTATGAAATCTTTAGCCAAAGCCAAGAGATTATCTAAAGTGAGACATTTTCAAAATATGTAAAAAACGGTGCCGATGACAAATGAAAATCATATTTAACCCACTTTGGGGTCTCATAGCGTGTAAATATAGAGCAATATTATCGAAACCTTTATTTATTTATTATAAATAAGGGACAAAGAAAATTAATTTTATTTAATGCAAATTTAATTTTTGAAATTTCTTTCAAACTATAAAGTAATATTATATAGTAGGAAGTTTACATATTTATCAATGATTCTTCATCTGATTCTTTTAGGTTGTCGATAGAGTGTAGTCGGATAATTAAATTTTGAAGATCACTGCAGGATTGAATTTTCAATGGGTTCTCCATGAATGTGCTTAATACTGAAATAGAAAACGTTTTCCAACTGTTTATGAGAAAAGTCAAGTCTGTATTAATTGTTAGAATTGCATCATTTTTAAAAGCTTTGCAACAATTGGTAAAAATAAGCACAAGACGTTCATTTTTGATCTTCCAAAATCAACATGTTGAAATTTGATTGTCTGAGTTTGATATAGACCTAATAATGTCTGAAATGGCACCAACAGAATCCTTTAATTCAAATGTGCTAATTGCATCTGAAAATTAACTTATTTTCATTTTCCATACGTGATTGAGAAGTTGCTGCAGAAGTGCGGGTGTGGGGTTTTTGAAGAGGTTAGATAATTCGGTAGTTCTGGAAACAATTATGGGATCGAATTTGACTTAAGTCTTCTTTTATTCAATTTACATCGTCTTCCTTTTGAATCAGTCAATTCTGTAATAAAATCATCATTATTAAAATGAATTGAACAGATCACTGTATACTTTGTAATACTTATTAATTTTCTGGGTATTTTTCTAAGCCATTGATTCCGATGTTCTGCACTATAAGCAAACAACAGATGGAAAATTATGTAGAAAAAAGACATGCAAACAATCAAAACAAGGTTTTTTAAAATTTTTAAGCAATCCAACACTCAATTATATAGTATTGAGTCTATGCATAATTTCTATTCAAATTTACAAGACAATTACCAAAAACATATAGAATAAATTTAGACAATAGAAAATGAAAATTCTTTTGCAGAGAATTTCAAACGTGGTTTTACAAAGGCTTATGTAAATTCAGAATTCTCTGAAAAAATATGGTTATTTGGTTTGATAAAAACTTTGGAAACTACTGGAGCTGCTTATTAAAATCAATTTTTTAAACTGAAAGCAATTAGCAAGCCTTAGATTTCCCTATGCTACATTTAAAAAATGATGTATACTATACAATAAATAATACCTTCGTACATTTTAGAGGTAAATATGTTTTTAGAACTGCTGAAATTTTTTCTAGCAATTTGACTTTATTTACTTTACCAAAAGAAGCATGGCCTCTAAAAACAATAACATTTGCAGTAGTTTGTGAAAAATCAAAAGATGGTTATGTTCAAATTATTAAATTTTGTGTATTATCTGTACATAATTTAGCACTAGAAGTAACATTTGTTTCCTTAAATAATATATATTTTGACACCACTGATTTATTTTGGAATAACATTGAAATAAACAGTAGTACTAATGACAGTGATACTATTAAAGGAATGAAATTTGATACCAAATTACAAACACTTATAGTTCTGATCTGCAACATTGTCAATATAAGGTAATTGGTACACAAGTATTCTTTAAAGGAATATGTAAAAGGAATAAGCACAACTTGCAAAAGCATCCAAATATAACTCAAATTAATCAGGAACTTGCATATAGTTTATAATATATTAAATTAATATTTGGACTAGCTACATCTAATGGTATAATTTGATTGATATTTGACATGAGAATTGTTCATTTTGGCTGTTTGCAAGTGATGCAGGGCCTATAAAATAGATTAGTTTTCAAAATTTGAAATATTTCCTTCCTAAGACAATTTATTGAAATTAATTTTTTTCCTTAAGGGTAATTATATTTCCCGGAAAATTTCTTTCTTTTTCCTTATATTGAAAATGAGAAAAGAGTTAAAATTGTACATGAAATGATTATATTGAAAGCATTAAATAATACCAAGACAAAAGAAAATGAAAAAACTTATGGTGTGCAATTTACAGGTTGTTCTAAATTGAACAAAACAATGAAAATGAATTAACTAGTCCAAAAGAAGCTATAAAGTACGTTGTAGATAACTTTGAAGTATACAAATGTATTTATCCTAATTTAATCTCTGTGATTCTCAAGGTTTGTTTATCTTACCAATGTCTATATATGTTTAATTTTGACAAGAACATTTCAATAAGTGATATTCTAGATAAATTTGATCAGGAAATTTGTTTGATTGGATGTTTAACAAACCTATTTGAATATTTATTTGGAAGTATCCAATCTTGTCATACACATTCAATACTTCAGTTACAGTTACAGGCTACACTATTAAAAATTCTTGTAATTTCTTAAGAAAGAGTCCCTTATAAGGAAATGTTACAGATTTTATGTTTTGTTTAAAAATATCAATTTCATATCAAAATTGCTAAATATTTTACTAAATATTGCTAATCATTCTAAAACCATTTGCATTCACTTTTAAATGAAAAATTCCATCTAGAATCATATTTTGAAATTTAAAAATTTTGACAAAATTACTAAATTTAGTCACAAGATGACTTTGTTACTTTTGCTATATTTAAATGTTGTGACATTTAATTACTTAAATAATTTATGCAAATTATATTAAAGTAAAAAGGCATAAGAAATTTGGTTAAAGAGCCATGTGTGTATAATTACTTGGCATGATATTTTATAATGAAGGACTTCATTCAGGTTATTTCCTGAAAAACAATATGAAATATATTTTATGTCAAAAAAATTAAACACTAAGACTATAATAAATACAAAATAATGTTAAATGTTGTCAGCTGGACAATGGGGTGATGTGATTGGTTAATGTGATTCAAGAATTTGTAAAGCTGAAATAAGAAAAGAGATTAGGAACATGTTCCTCATCCTGACTGGCTATAATAAGCTAATAAATTAATTCAAAAGTAAATATCATGTAAAATAACTACACAGAAATGCTTAAAATTATAGTCTTTGAATTTATATTTAAGGTGGTGTCCTCTTAATTTTATGGTGTAATATCTCCTTGTCAGCCATCATAGTTACTTTGTTTGAGTTTGGTACATATTGTAAATTGAAAAACCATTCACCAATTTGCAGTTCATAAAGGGATATGTATTGTACATTAGGTGCTAAGTTCACTGACTACTGCAGGGCATGATAATTTTTCTTTAGTTATAACAAAAAATTTTCCTCAGAAAAAGATAAATTTTGTATCTCCTCTCATCTTTGGTAAATTTCCACATGCACTGATTTTAGACAACCTCATAGATTTTTGAACCCATTTGGCATATGCACCTTTTCTCACCATTGTTGTTAGAAAAATGAGTGAATAGAGTTAAAATTGAAACTCATATACTGGAGAGCTTAATGCTTAAGCAAATAAAAATAATATATAGGGGTTGATATATTGAAGCATGAAAGAATGAAGGATGAAAGTGCATCCACATTCTAAAGTCATTTTAAACTGAAAATTTGTGTGTTGTACTGTGTTTTATTCTCTAATACACTGTTCATACAATTTTATTATCAGTTTCAAAGCTAAAAAAATTATAAAATTATATATTTTAATTATACTTGCATTTTTCTTGAAGCAAATCAATCAATTTTCATACAAACCAGCAGAATTCTTCAATGATTCTCAAAAAATTTTTGCAAGCATGCAAATTGTTGGGGTCTTTGCCATATGTTTAGGTTTACTAAGTGTATACATGATTAAAATATTCTTCTGAATACTTTGATACATCATAGAATTGATTGGATTCAGTGTTAGTATAAATTATTCAATAAGGATGCTAGTGTAGAGTTGCTCGGGGAAATTTAGTGCTGTTTATATCTTTTTATTTCGATCTAAATCCATTGTATTTTGACGTCACTATGACGTTCCTTTTTCGAGATTAGTTTTGTCGCTATCAGTTTTGTGTCCCCTCGTCGGTGCTTTTGTTTTGCTCAAATTTAATTTACGAGGGAAAATTATTGCAAACATGTTAAACCACGTTGAATATCGATTATTGTAAACAAAGGCAGGTAAAAATGAATCTTTTTGTATTTAAACTGAGGACACTGTAGCGAATGTTCAATAGACTTTGTCTACTCTTAACTACCGCTCTTACCGTTGTATCTTTTATTTATTTATTACTTTAAATGATATTTATTGCTTAAGATCGGCGACAATTCGGGAGTGCTTTCATTAGCACGGGGCGACAAGTTGCTCCTGGGGATCTTTCGATCTTTCCAGTCCGAATTGTGGTTCTTTAAGTTATGTATACGGTTACGCATAAGGAAATAATAAATCTCTCGTTAGTAGTTCAACACGTACATGCACTTATAAGATCTAACACTGTGATGATACCATGCCGTTGGCTAGCATGAATATCTGGCAATTACAGATTATTTAATAGTTAGCTGAGAGATAACAATGAAAATGAGAAGTAGGTTGTTTTTTTTGAATTGAGATAGAAATTAAACAAGTGAGACAGATAGGGTAGCACCAGTCAATAGGTTAAGCACTTTACTTCTGGAAGCTCCGCTTCGGCTGGAAGCCATAGGAATTGGTCATCTTGGTTCTTACCTAAAAGTAGTTCTGTTACTTGGATGAATTACCAATGTTACATCTGTACACGTTATAAGTTCTAATCTAAACTGTTTCTTGGAATCGTGGCTGTACTGAACACTAATTAAACCTTCTGCAGAGTCAATCGAGTTTCTAGCTAAGTCTTACCAGCCACCGATTCTACACTAGCATGTATAGCAAATTCTCTAACATGCACACATATACATTTTAAAATTATTCATAGTTTGGTTATGTAACTTGTGAATATTCACTTCTTTTAACCACACCCCTTAAATGATGTGATTATTCACATATTACATAACTAAACTATGAATAATTTTTGAGTACATATGTGTACATTTTAGAGAATCTGCTACATATGCTAGCATCCTTATTGAATAACATGTAATGACATTATATCTCATTATTAATAAAGGGGTTAAACTGAATCCAATCAAGTTTATGATGTATCAAAATATTTAGAGAAATATTTTAGCCATGCTTACATATAATTTACATAAGCATATAGTAAAGGTCTTAATGATTAGCATTTTTACAAAATTTTTCTGTGTATTATTATGAAATTAGTTTGATTGTATGAAAGTTGATTATTGATTTAAAACATGGATGTGTGCTTGCCTCAAGTATCATTAAAATACATTAGTTTACAATTATTTACTTTTGAAACTGATAAAAATAGTGTGTGAATGGTGTATTAGGAAATAAAACACACTACAAAACAATATTTACAAGTTCAAATAATAACCTTAGAGATTGGATGCACTTTCATCTTTCCTTCTTTCATGCTTCAACATATCAGCCACCATATATTATTTTGATTGGCTTAAACATTAAAGTTCTCCAATAAATTAGTGTTAATTCTAACTCTACTCATTCATTTGTCTAACAACAATGGTGAGAAAAGCTGCATATGCCAAACAGATAAAAAATTATATGAGGTTGTCTAAACAAAGAGCATGTGGATATTTACC
This sequence comes from Hofstenia miamia, assembly GCA_900660155.1. Classification (NCBI taxonomy): domain Eukaryota; kingdom Metazoa; phylum Xenacoelomorpha; order Acoela; family Hofsteniidae; genus Hofstenia; species Hofstenia miamia. The sequence goes on from CABFPE010000496.1 coordinate 519,246, forward strand.
AAATATAAGAGGAAAAGGCAGACAGTGACATGCATCTGAGGGTAAATTTTCATTAAACCTGAGAAGAAATTATCATGGCTGTAGCAGTCAGTGACCTTAACTCAGTTTCTGAAGAACCTTGTGCACAATATATTTCCACTTATGAACTCCAAATTGATTAATGGTTTGCAATTCACAATATGTACCAAACTCAAACAAAGTATGGTCCACTGTAAACTGTCTGGTTTTAGTTTAATTATTTCCATTAATTATTACATAGTATCTTTGTTTAAAAGGTTATTGTACAGAACCTGTTTGCTTACTCATGTTACCAACAGTGTACTATTGTTTGATTCCTTTACCAGTTTTTTAATATAAATTTTATTTATGTTCTCTTCAATATATTTTCAGAAATTTGTTTTACTTTTTATCTTGACATATATTTTATTAAAAGTGTGTGTTTCTAAATCTGTACATGTAGTTAAAGGGCACCTAAATATGGCACAGCTTGCCTGGGATTGTCCCTTTAGCATAGGTTAGATGTACAGCTAGGGTATTTGTTGTACTGCAATTCATTTGTGACTAAAATTAAGTTTTGTTGCCATCACTGAATTTACATGAGATGAGAGTTGTGCTCACTGCACCCAAGAGTTAGGGTTTCTTTATTCTTCATCTTAATTAGAGCTCTAGTCTTATATTACTCTTTCTTAAAGGTTATCTGTATCAGAGTATCAGTAGCTGAGTGTATCTACTCTTCCCTTATGTGATCTCCTGTTTACTTTTAGCTTTTATTAGGATAGGGTATAATAGCAGGAGGAGTTAGTTACTTTGTAGCATCAGTAAAGGAATAATTGTATAAAGCTAGCATCATTGTTCATTCAGTTGAGTGTAAAACAAAGAATTTATCTGGTTGGTCTATTATCAATGGTTTAAAAACTGAATTTAAGAAACAGTGTAAAAAATATGCCCATGAACAATGTGGAAGTTATGAATAAATTGCTTTAATCTAGTAGCACTTTTATAATTTTTTACAACATGTGATAATTTTTAAGGGAAAGAAGCAAAGTTCCTAAGTACAACAAAGCATTATTCAATTTTTAGAAAGATTGGTTGGTGATGTTTGAATTAAAATAAATCTTGTTATATGTTCAATAAACAATTAGCATACTAACTTTGTTTGATTATTTCTAATATAATATCAAATAGAATATATCATTAGCTGACATAGCCTACATCTTTATTTAACTAAAGAATTTTGTGCAACTGCTTCTGCTACATTAAATGAATGCAGTACATATTTACTTTGTGTTCTAGTTTCCATACAGATTATAATTTGTAAACTCCATGGATTAAGGAAGAAAATGGAGTGGTGAATTGACTAGAAACAAAAAGAAATTCAAGAAATTTATAATTAAAAAATATTGCATTATTAATGTTCTTTGCTCTATCTATTATATCATATCTATTCAAAATAGCCATGTTTTGACTATTGGTTTTTAATTAGTTGTTCCATGGAGATAACATGGTCTTTGTTTTAGAAAACATATTTCATTATTATCATGTTAAAGAACAGATCATAATAATTATTACTCTGTTAGATTAACATGAAATCTCAGTCAATATCTAGCTGTGTTTTACATTTAGCTACAAAATGGATGCCCTGATTTCACATTGCTTTTATTATACAGGTAGTTATATTGTTGTATTTTTACTGAATATGCATTTAAATTTAAATGATTTTACGAACAAACTGAGTTATACTATAAATTAAAAGTTTTCTGACAAAATTTCAAGTCCATAGCATTGTTCACTCCCCTGTTATAAGACACATTCCATTAACCACAAACTCATTAATTATTCAAAAAAAATTATTCAAGTAAAGAACATTATATATTCATTAAATTATTCACAATGAAGAACAGTGCTAACACCAAAGTAAAACCAAGTTATAATATACATGTTCAATTGTTACTGTAATATACTAATGTCTTGTCTTTCTTGAGGTGTGAAATTTTTAAGCATTTGCTGCAAGTGTGCCAACTTGGTGCCAGTTATTTGACAGAGTTGATTAGTGTTTGCTTATGTGTTGTCACAGCTTGGTATGATATTATGTTGAGTAGTCTAGTTCTTGGTGACTTGGATTTTGGCATTCTCTAATGATCCTTGAAAACACAAATCATGAGTTTTTGCCAAAACAGTACTTGAAGCTAGCCCCTTAACAATGAGAAAATCATGCTTTTCACAGATTCCTGGAAACTAAAGAATACTTTGTTAAATTGGTTCTCCACTCTCTCACAATATGACCCCTGTCCAGTAACACTACTGCATATTGGCCAGCTATTTCTACAAGCTCATTTGTAGAGAATACATCACTTCTAGAGAATGATTGTGATACCTTTGAAAACAGGAGATCAGGGGCAAAATTTGTGTGCCCAGCAATCACATACAAAATTCAAACATATTCAAGGTTATCCTGTTGAACCATTTCCATAGCCCATGCTATTGTGTAGCAATTTTTGTTTGTGGAACAGGCATTGTCCATGAATATGTGGACTCTTTTTACCTAATTTGGAACTTGCCCCTGGCAAACCAGTAGTGGGCAATGTATGACAGCTTGTGGTCTGTGTTTTGGGACCAATTCTCTCATCACAGATGTAGATCAGTGGAATGATCTACAATACTAAAAATATTATGACTAAGCTTCTGAAAGTAGTATGCACTTCCAGGTTGAAGACTATAACCCCAATGAGGAATTAGCTTGTACATTTGGTAGTCAGCACTTAATGTAAGCATAAAGGTTTGTCTTAGTACCTTTAATTCATCTTTATTTCCTCTTTCTTGCTCTAGTGCAGCAGTTTTCTTTCTTCTTTTGATTTTGATGCACTCATCAAATTATATTCATTTGATTCTTTAGCTTGCTGATGATGCCCTCTCTCATTAGCTTCCAAATATTATATATCTTCTTCCAATCATTTCTGCTCTTGAACTGATGCAGAGCTGCTTTGTTGAATTAGATTCAAACAGCTTTTTGCTTAGCCCTCGAATTTAGCTGATACTTAGCACAAGTATCACAGTAATCTTGTTTGTGGGGGCAAACTTTTGGTCTGTCTTTCTTGAGCCAATTGTGAGCAGAACCATTGGAGCATCCTTAGGCTCACTTGAATTCTCCAACCACAGACTGTATAAGACCCTCATCATAATTCTTGACAGTGGATTTTGGTGTTTGAATGGATGTAATCTTTGAGAGAAAATAAGAGGTTGAACCACTGCTGTCATAGCTTCTTCCATTTGGTTGTGACTTGGTATCTACAAACTGTAGAAAATCCTCTTTAACAGATGTTTTGGCAGAATTAGATGTTCTTCCAGGAATTGCCATGTCTTTCATGAGAGTAACAAACTTGTTCTTCAACAGTTGTATCTAACTTCACCCACCATTCTTTAAATGACATTTCATATTCAATCAGCATAACAACATAGCTTGTGATTCTTTTGTCTTCTACCTCAGATTTGGTCATGGTAACCAGTGGTTACTGTGACTGACATTTCTTAATTTACCTCTGACAAGAGAGCTGCTGATGTGATATCTGAAGAGAATTCTTTTTGCAAGTAGCACAGAATAGGTAGTTACCCATTACATTAAAGGTGTTTTGACACAACCATTGATTTTGTTTGTTGAGATCCCTGTAGCTGGCTATTTCTTGCCTTTTGAGGTAGGGAGTCTTGTGTTTGTGTTTCTTCAGTTCTGAGCCCTTTTGAATTCGACCTTGAAATGACTGCTTGTAGTGGCTAAGAACAGGGAGACACTTCTTACAAACATTTGAGATGTTACTGGTAGCATCTCAAGAACCAGTTGGGATATCATCAGTTTCTATCAGGCACCTTCTTCCAGATTTCCTTTAAGTTGGTATGGAAATCAAGATTTTCCTGCCAAATACAGATCTTTCCTTGCCTTTTTTCTCTTCTGATGGTAAGAACTTGCTTCCTTGGAAATTTTCAGCCATAGAAAACCTCTTCTTAGCACAAGCAAGACTAGTAAGCACATTAATAAGCTCTATCAAATAATTTTTAGTAACATATGTTCTACCCTATCCAAATAATGCCCACTGATGATGTCATTGGCTGGTTACATGGCAACACATTTTTGCCCTTCCTAGTAACTGTGTATTCAATATTATCTCCCTGCTAATATGCTATTCTACTGAAAATCACTTTTGACTTTAAACTCTCATTGCCAAAAGAACACAGGTGCACCTAATCTTCCATTTCTACTTGATGCATTTGTAGCATCTGCTACCAAGCATTGATGTAGGTTAAATGATTCTCTTAAACTATTGTTTCACTTCAACTGCAAGTAGGGATGTACTCATGTTAGCTATTTATTGAATATATTTCTGCTATCTTTCTTTAACTGAAATAACTGAATACTATTTAGGTTCTCTGCCATCATAGCTCTGCCCCATGAATGGTTTAACTGTGGCCTCTGGCCGACTCTGATTTCTGCATCATTTCACTTGTTTCCATAGCTGTTCTAGGTGGCTTCAAACCTCAGCTCAACAAAGTTCTTATGTGTCTCCTACCCTAACTCAGTGTAGTTCTCAATTTGTATTGTGTATTTATGTCATTTCACAACCTTGCAATGTCACTAGCTGCTTAATAATTATTACTTTAGCCATTACTGAAAACTATTGGCTTTAATTAATTCAATAAATTTTAGTTACTTAATAACTTGCAGCTTCCTACCTTACATATAAATAACATAATACATGCTCAGTCAATCTATCAGTCTATTATAGGTCACCTAAGTCTATCACATAAAATATGTATAACCTACATTAGGCTATCCAGCCCTTTCTTACTGATGTTGATTATTGATTACATGTAACTGATCAAATTGATAGCCAGCTAAATGGAGAAAAACTCCTATTCATACACCTAACATAAAAGCAGGTTCATGGTTTAAATCAAGGACCCTTGAGTTGCTCCTGATATGTTCCCAAACCACTACTACTGCATTTACTGTTTAGCTTGACTTTGTGTATAAATAATCAAACCAATATAAAATCTAAGAATAAGATTTTCAAAGAATTTAATTCAACAAATTCCAAACTGATTTATGCCATATTTATAGTTAACTTGAAAAAAGTACTTGTCATTTGAAATTCCAATTTAATTCGTCTGCCAAAATGGCTAAAAATAAATTTGATGACAAGTACTAATTTGATATATTTTTACTTCTGCTACCAAGCATTGATGTAGGTTAAATGATTCTCTTAAACTATTGTTTCACTTCAACTGCAAGTAGGGATGTACTCATGTTAGCTATTTATTGAATATATTTCTGCTATCTTTCTTTAACTGAAATAACTGAATACTATTTAGGTTCTCTGCCATCATAGCTCTGCCCCATGAATGGTTTAACTGTGGCCTCTGGCCGACTCTGATTTCTGCATCATTTCACTTGTTTCCATAGCTGTTCTAGGTGGCCAAATTAAATTGTTTTTCTAAATAATCATAATTCGATCTTAGTTTTGACTAATCATTTGTTCTTCATTCTTCATTAGCAGCATTTTCTTTGGATTATGCTACATGCCCTCCTCAGCTTGCATTATTTTTAGCAATGCACTCTCTCTGTGGTCTAACTCATCTGCTCTTTTAATTAATGTTTCTGCTTGGGGATCACTCCAGCTTGTTGTTGCGAATTCTGGTTGTTTGGTCATTTTTAGGACTGCCTCTCTCTCTGTTGTTACCATGCTATGATATCATAGGAACTTCACTTCTTTGATATTTTCTGATATCAGTGTTATTTCTCTAAGTTTATTCATTTTTTCTGAAAAGATTTCATAGAATTTTTTGTATAGGTGGATTCATTTAATTGTAATAATTAACATCATCTGCGCACCTGCTCTACTCATGTGCACCATTTCCTCTCTTACTGTTGTGTTTGGGTACAAGAACATAAACACTTTCCTAAGGCTCTTTGTGTTTGCCACATCTTTGTAAAAGCAGCTTGTGTTTTCTCTCACTTCTTCTTCAGTTATCATTGTTGGATGATTTTTATTCAGTCTCATCATTGTTACTATCTCCACCCTTTTTGTGACGTCATAGAAACGGTATTCTTTATCCCATAGATCCAACCACACCACGTCATTTACTCCCAAAAATAGCATGATTGCCTTAGTTGTGTGTTTATCAATTTCTTCTCTCAGTTCCTTTAGCTGTTTGTGAATTAGTTTTCCTTGTGTATATAGTTGATAAGGGATTTATCACCCTTTAAACATATACTTTTCCTTTTTTTTGTTTTTTTAGAAATACCTTTTTCTTTTTTTTGAAATCACCCCTTTTGACTTTTGCTTTAACATCTTCTTTCTTATTCACTTAAGTTTTATTTTCGTGTAGGAAATTCTTGGTGTTTTTTACTTTTTTGGGTACCCCCCATATTGGTAGCCCCTTGGGGATCAACACTTTTTTGGGGGGGGGGCATATCAGGATTTTTGTTTTTATCTGTTGTTCTATTTTTCTGTAATCCTGTGACTTTGTCGGTGCTGTTGCAAGCCTGATCTTGGCTGGATAGTTCATTTTGCTTTCCTTTAGTGTCCCCAAAATATCTGTGTTAGTTCTCTTCTGCTCATTTTCATTTGGATGCTGTCATTTAGTTCTAATTTTGACGTGATGCATTCCACATCTACCTCTAGTTGATTGTATNNGTGCTGTTGCCAGCCTGATCATGGCTCAATAGTTCATTTTGCTTTCCTTTAGTGTCTCCCAGTATATCTGTGTTAGTCCCCTTCTGCTCATTTTCATTTGGATGCTGTCATTTAGTTCTAATTTCAATGTGATGCATTCCACGTCCACCACTAGTTGATTGTATGGTTTCAGCATCTCCTCCAAATCTGTCTCTATGAATGCTTCTGTGAACATCAATTTCAGTGATGTTACTTTCTGTTCTTCCATCATGTACTGGTAGTTTCTTGAGTGAATTTTTTCTTTTTCCTTTGTTATTTTTATTTTGACTAAGAATCTTTCATCATCTGTATTGATCCATTCCATCATGTGTTCTGGTGTGGAGGCTCCCCATTTCTCTATGTTTATTCTATCTATTTGTTGTTGTGTTTTCAGCTATAGTATTAGTTGTGTCAACATTAAGAGTTCTTCCTCTTCTAACATTTCTTTTTGTGTTTTCATCGTCATTTCACAAACTTCCACTGGTTTGGTTATTCCTCCCCTTCACATCATCTCCATGCTTTTAATGATCTTTACAAATGTGCAGTGAGGGCTCTCTTTTTTGTATCTTTTCATACCTAATTCTAATGTTTTTTGAATTTCTTTGTTCTTTATCATAATTACAATTTCTTTTGTGTCTATGATTTTCTGTTTAATGATCTTCCTCATTGTTATCCAAGGTTCTGTCTCAACTTGTCTTAATCATGTCTTGGATGTGGCGCCCCACATGTATTTTCTCATGGGTTCATCAAATACCATTACCTCTTCTGGTGTGATCCCTGTTCTATTCTCCATATCCACTGTTGACATTCTGCCTAGTGGGCTTTTGTTGCTGATCAATCTACTTATAAATTTTTCGACCTCCTGCATCAGTTTCTTGATTTTGTCTGGAGATGTCAACTTCTCAACATGCCCTTTTAGTAGCCAGTTCTTCATGTGCATGTTCACTGGGGACAATGCTATCTCATATCTTTTTGCTTTTGCTAGTTTGTGGCGCCCTGCTCTGGAAATTGGCAGTCTCAATTCTAGTTCTTGCATTGTAAAGATTGCTAGAATCCATGCTGAGGTTCTAAACCTTATTTCTGGGCATTCTTCTCTTCAAATATCATATTTTCCAATTCCTTTGTTGAGTTTAATTCATATGCCCTGTTGATCTCTGACAGTGCCACTTTGACTGTTTTATGGTATTTCTTTGATGGGGCCTTGATGTGTATCTCTGGCCACTTTTCTTCTGTTTTCTTCTGTAACTTCATCTCGTTCCATATTTCTTGTATTCTTTTTATGTGTTCTTGCCTTTGCATGAGGCTACACTTGATAAATAGTGTGTTTGCCTTTTCCACACTCTCTGCATGCATTGTCATCTCTATTGTTTTCACCTGTTTAAATAAATTGATGGCGATACATGGATCCACCATTAATCTGCAATAGGCTACCCAGTAGCAATTTTTGCTTCTGTTGTTATCTTATCCCATAAGAACATGTTCTCTACCTGTATCTCTAGTTCTCTTAGAAACAGTGGTAACTCTTTAACTGTTGTTCTTCTGATGATGACCACTCTTATGCCCTGTACTCTCGCCATTCTCAGAGTTTGGTCTAGCTGCTTTTCCAGATTTTTGTTATATTCTTTTTCCTTTAAGATGTGAATAATCATGAGATTATGTTTGTCAATGTTGATTTCCAGTATTTTCGCAATTTGGTCTATATATGCCATGATCGCTTGGGCTGTTTCCAATGTGAAATTGTCATTGAAGGTGACATGAACCATGCTGCGCATATATGGCCTTTCCACTGTCTCATCTAGTTCTCTTTGGTAACTTATAATTGTATTGACCATCAGTCTTCTGTGCGTCGAGTACTATTGGTAGATTGCTGCCCTCTGTCTTTGCTATTTTTCATATGCAGCTCTTAGTTTCCAGAGACAATTTTTGATATACATTAGTTCTCATTTTGTAGTTCCCATGAAATACGGGTGCAGGGTTTCACAATCTATTTTCAACATCCTTTTCTCTCTATCTTTTGAATGCACTGTTCTTACAGATGTGCTATTGGGGGGGTGTGTAGCTGTGTAATTCGTAA
>CABFPE010000496.1:543409-566859 GCA_900660155.1 Hofstenia miamia
TGTGTTGTGGAGATCGGCTTCGGGCAGGAGCCCATGGAACAACCAAAGAGGAAACATCATACTGCCCAGTCACCTAAACAGTGATGGTTATTACCTGAGTACTTAATTAACGTAACTAGTTAATAAGAAAGAGAAATTTGATGGATCAACAAATGGGTAACACCTCACCCGCAGTTTACTAAGCATCCCTTAACAGTGATTAAACACGGCGTAACAAGCCAGGTGGAGGATGTTACAATCCTCTACTAATTCTGATTCAGATTTGATTACGTCCTCGTTGTTGTAATATGCTTCTTCCTCTCCAATCATGTTGATTTGTTTTCTGCACTCATCCTTCCTCTGCCCCTTTTGTCTGCAAGCGTAGCATTTTATGTCCCTTTCTCTTTCCTTTTTGGATTTCCCATCCTTGTTTTTTATGTTGATGAATTTTTCTGTTTTTTTCTCTTTGTATGCCTTGGTGTTCCCTGTCTGCGTTTTGTAGTTATTTCTCCATTCTGTTGGCTTTTCCTTATTCCATATTGCTTTTTCATAGATGAGAGCATTGTTTTCTATTTTTGCTTGTATATGTACAGCTTTCCTGATCATCTTTTCCAGCTTGTCAGCTACGTCGCACTTGATTTCAAATTGCATATGGATGTTCTCTGGCATACCTTTGCAGATATGAGAAAAAAGGTTGTACTTGGAATATGTGCTCTCCCTTGAACTGAGTGTCAATAATCATTCTATTTGTTGGATATAATTTCAGATGTCATCTGTCTTCCACATTTTTGTAGAATTTAGTATAATTCAATATTGGTTTTTGAAGCTTTCATTTTTGTATTAGTCTATGAAGTCTCAGATCAATAGTTTGTAATTTTGTTTTGTATCTGCATCAAGGAGTAAGTAGTGTTGAGAGGCTGCCCCTGTTAAGAATAGTAGGAACCTTGAGGCTGCTGCCCTTTGGTTCACCTTCCTCTCCGCCATCGTAATCTCAAACATTTGCAGCCATTCAGAAAATGTCAGGTTGTAGCTGTCCACTTTCCCATTAAATTTAGGCAGAGTTGCCTTACATGGTATTGTATTGTTGTGACTATTTTCTGGCAGCATTCTAGTTGTTTGTTTGCTAACTATGAGTTGACTTGTCACTGCTCTCATTATCTCGTTGATAATTTTCCTTTTCTCTTCTTCCTCCTCTTCCTCTATTTATCTGAAGTATTTTTTAAAATTTGTGGGTGATGCTTGTAAGCTTCTTTCCTCTTCTTGTTTGATTGTTTTTTCATACATTGCTGTCACTTTCAAATTTTCTCCTTTGTTTTCTCATAGTTTTTTCAGTTTCCATCTCAGATCCTCTATCTCTTTCTTCTGATTTTCGTGATCTTCATCTCTGTCTAACTCTGTTGATCTGAGTTTATCTTTGAGTTTTTTGATCTCCTGAGCCTGGATATCATTGTTAAGGATTAATTGCCTATTCACATCTTCCAACTGTTGGCATATCTTCTCCCATTTCTGGGTCTGTTCTTGAAAAGCTTTGTTTGACTGTGCCAGCTGGTTTGTTAATGCCTTGATATCTCTCTGGAAGTTATCACTTCTATTATCCAAATGGTTGTCCATTTCAATCTTTAGTTTGCTTAGTGCATTCTCATTCTCTTGTTCTAGTGTTTCATTTGTTTGGCATAGGATGTTTAGAACTTCATTGGATCCTGTTTCTGGGGACATGTATAGGGTTTCCAGCTCTATGGGATATAAATCTGTCTCTGAATGTGCTCTCCTTGGGGTGGGGGTTGCTCTATTTGTGCCTTTCTTTGCACTACCTTTTTTTCTCATGTGTTTTGCATCTTTCATTACAAGTAGTAGTGGCTGGTAGATCAGTGCGACTCATTGTTGTTCCCCTGCTCTATGTTAGGTATAGTTGTAGTGGTTGACTCATTGCTGGCTGTGTATTACATCTGCTTCCTTGCATGTCTTCTGCTATTCAGTTGCTCTGGTTGTTTATTGAATTTAAGTTCCAAGTTCTGATATTGAACTGATTGTTCTTCTTCTTCTTGTTCTTTAGCTATCATGGTCACCATGTAGCATCTGCTACCAAGCATTGATGTAGGTTAAATGATTCTCTTAAACTATTATTTCACTTCAACTGCAGGTAGGGATGTACTCATGTTAGCTATTTATTGTATATATTTCTGCTATCTTTCTTTAACTAAAATAACTGAATACTATTTAGGTACCCACCATCATAGCTCATCTCCATGAATGGTTTAACTGTGGCCTCTGGCTGACTCTGATCTCTGCATCATTTCACTTGTTTCCATAGCTGTTCTAGGTGGCTTCAAACCTCAGCTCAACAAAGTTCTTATGTGTCTCCTATCCTAACTCAGTGTAGTTCTCAATGCAAATTGTAAATGACTTAAACTCAATTTGTATTGTGTATTTATGTCACTTCACAACCTTGCAATGTCACTAGCTGCTTAATAATTATTACTTTAGCAATTACCAAAAACTATTGGCTTTAATTAAGTTAATAAATTTTAGTTACTTAATAACTTGCAGCTTCCTACCTTACATATAAATAACATAATACATGCTCAGTCAATTTATCAGTCTATTATAGGTCACCTAAGTCTATCACATAAAATATCTATAACCTACATTAGGCTATCCAGCCGTTTCTTGCCAATATTGATTATTGATTACATGTAACTGATCAAATCAATAGCCAGCTAAATGGAGAAAAACTCCTATTCGTACACCTAACATAAATTNGCTTGTTCTTCTGTTCTTTAACTGTCACAGTCGCCATGTAGCATCTATTACCAAGCATTGATGTAGGTTATGTGATTCTTTAAATTAATAATCCCTATTCTACATGGGTAGGGATGTATGCGTATTAGCTATTTGTTGCATGTATTTCTGTTAATCTTTGTTTAACTGAAATAACTGAATACTGTTTATGTACTTTGCCATCATAGCCCTTCTCTGTGATGGATGTTTAGGTGGCCTCTGGCCAACTCTGATCTCTGCATTACCTCATTTGTGTTTCCATCATTGAAGTAGATAACTCCCAACCTCAGCTCAACAAAGTTATTATGTGTTCCCTATCCTAGCTCAATTTGTATTGTGTATTTATGTCACTTTGCAACCTTGCAATGTCACTAGCTGCTTAATAATTATTGCTTTTGCCATTACCAAAATTATTGGCTTTGATTAAGTTAATTAAAATAAGTTACATAATAACTTGCAGCTTCCTACCTTACATTTAAATAACCTAATACATGCTCAGTCTTTTATCACTCTATTATAGGTCACCTAAGTCTATAAGATAAAATATGTATAACCTGTGGTAGGCTATCCAGCCCTTTCTTCACTGATGTTAATTATTGATTACATGTGAACAATCAAATCAATAGCCAGCTAAATTGAGAAAAACTCCTATTCGTACACCTAACATAAATTCAGGTTCATGGTTTGGTTCAAGGACCCTCAAGTCACTCCTGATATGTTCCCAAACCACTACTACTGCATTTACCATTTAGATTGACATTGTGTATAAATAATCAAACTGATATAAAATCTAAGAATAAGATTTTCAAAGAATTTACTTCAACAAATTCCAAACTGATTTACACTCTATTTATAGTTAACTTGAAAAAATTACCTGTCATTCAAAATTCAAATTTAATTCGTCTGCCAAAATGGCTAAAAATAATGGAAGCAAATTCACCCCTTCATTTTGTTAAATTTGATGACAAGTACTAATTTGATATATTATTACTTGGTTGCATTTTGCAAAGATAATTCTGATAATTGAAATTAAATTGTTCTTCTAAATAATCATAATTTGATCTTAGTTTTGACTAATCATTTTTTCTTCTTTCTTCATTAGCAGCATTTTCTTTGGATTATGATACACATTTACATGTACAATATATACTAATGTAATCAATATTTGTGTGAATTTTTGTGTAGATGCCCAATGTTGGATGTATGTTTCAAATGCATGAAATGTATTGCTGTCCCCTAATGTATATTGTTTTATTAAAAGAAACAGTTTCAATTTTTTAAAAATTTTTTATAGTTTTTTCTTTTCACATTTCATAATTCCACAATTTAAATGATATGTGTTGAAAGCCATTAGAATTTTTATCTAAACACAGAAATTTTTGCGATCACTCATTTAATTTAATATTGTAGAATTGTGGGGTGCATCTAGCAGCTCAAGCAGTACAAAGGTTGCAGAAGATTACCATTGCCAAGAGCAACCCATGCTCTAACAAAACAAAGGAAGATCAGTATTTTGCCAATTTGATTGTAGAAAAAGTAATTCCAAGACAGTATTCCAAGTAGTGACCAATTCACACAGCATCTCACTGAAGTGAGACCAACTCTTTCTTAGTTAGCATCTTGGTGAGGCACCATTTCATGAGACCTAAGATATTGTTGTTGCTGTTGGGCTCAACAACTCTATCAACTATCACTGGTTTCTTGGCAAATTCTTAAGGGCAGTGCTTGATAGTCAGGATTTGTTCGTTATTGGTGAGAGACCAAGCAGGCATTAGCTTGGAGGAGACTGTGACCCCGGAAATTTTTTCTAGGTTAACAGCTTTGATGAGGGCTTTTGTTGCTGGTGATACCTTGATAGATGATGAGGATAAGAGCTCTTCCTTACAGTAGAATTGTTTAGGCGTTTTCATAGTTTGCCCTAAAATGGTGATCAGGATGATCTCGCCATCCTTAGTAGCTTGCCACTGGGTTTTGGTGAGTTTGCTGTATCCACACTCAGGGTAATTGAGCTGCTCCAAGTTGAATAGAATTTCCATGCATGACAGGGCGTCATAGTGGCCAACCAGCTCAATAAATTGCTTTGTTGAACCATATTCATGGCGCATGAGTTGATGAATGCACAGAGGCGCATATTCTGAGCTAAGAGAAGGGAATTTGGTCTCTGCAGTGGCTCCCCACATGTATTTCTTGAGTGTGTCCAAAAAGATATTTAAGTCTGGGAAAGTGACTCCTAAACAGTTAACAATCATTTGAGGTGGAAGGTGACCAAGGGGTCCACTGGATCTGAGGAGATGGGCATAATACTTCTTGAAGCATTCCATTGCTTTCCTAGTCTTCCCTGGAGAGGCAGGCAATGAGCAAGAGTGGAGCAACCAGTTCTTAACTTTCCAGGCTGCAGGACTGATAGCAAGTTCATGGGAACACTGTTTTGTGAGTTTCTCTCTGGTGGACTTATCCAAGGGTAGCTGAAGGTGAGGATCAACAGTGAGGAAAGTGGCAAGAACCCACATGGTTCCACAGGATTGGATCACAGGCGCGAATTTCTCTGAGAACATCTTTTCTGAAAAGTTCTGACGATCTTGGGTGTCATGAGACAAATGTAACTCTGCTAGCATTCTCTTGACTGATTGATGATACTGTGATGTGGGGCTATGGATATTGATTGTAGGCCATTGTGTCTCTTGGCTGCTATCTGCTTTCAAATTTGCCCACACTTCGTCAATTTCCTGCATAGTAGCTACGCTTTGTGAGAAGGTGAAACTGACATGGAGATTGGAGATGTCAGAGTGGAGGCCAGGCGAGCTGATATTAATTGACTCTAGCAATTGAGCCTGAATGCATGTATTCATGATCAGACAAGTGTTGACTGTAAGACAGTGTGTTGGAATCTTCTTACATAAGAGCAGATCTGTGTAAAGGATTTTAGTAGCCAAAATTATGTGACTATTGTACATACTTGTGGGCTGGTAAAGTTTTCCATGTGAAAGTGTAAACTCTCAACTTTGTCCAGGATGGTATCTTGATATTCTTCCTTTAAGAACATAACTAAACATATCTTCTCCACCTTGGCGAGTTGACATGGAAAAAGTAGATGATTAACAGGTTGTCAAAGTCAATGTTAACACATTCAAATTTCTTTATTTTTTCTTTGCTGTTGAGAAACTGGCATAAGTGAGACAAGTTGAAGTCCTCATCAAACATGGTGTGAACAGTACTTCACCAGTAAGGTCGCGCCTATGCTTGGCATCTATGACAAAGGGAATCAAGTCAACAGAACAGCTTAGATCCTTAGTGTTAAACGTCCATCACAACCTATTCTTTGTTTCTTCTGATATGTTGTTGCAAACTAACTGAACCACTTTCTGAGTAGCAATAAAGTACGGATGTAAGATCTCGTCGCCAACTTTGGATGTTTTAGCTTTACATTCCTCAGCTTTGCGGGACCTAACACTAGCTGAGTCATGGGAGGAAGGACCGGGACTAGGAGGGGGTTTTGAGTCAACACGGGGCAAGGTTATGTTAGACAACTGGGCAAAAGACACTCTATGTTCCTTTGATTCACCCACAGAGAGTTGTCTCCATGCATAGTCATCCAAGTTCCACTCATGCTCAGAGAGTTGTCTCCAAGTGTAGTCGCGGGAAGTCCACTCCCAAGGAAAGAGTTGTCTCCCCTCATAGTCGCCGCTGCAATGGGTGTCTTCTGCCAGGTGCTCTCACTTTCATGATGTGCCTTCATCTGGTCATCTCAGCATTGTTGATCAATTCTTTTCATCTCATGGGTTGATTTGTTATTGCACTCTGCATCTGGCTGAAGGTTGGTTCTCTGTTCTTTTCATAGTTGCTAAACAAAGATATAAGATTAAGGTCCTATTCCTGGGTATTTAAATGATCTAAATATCTCTGATCTCGAGCTTTTTGTTTAGGCAAAATATGACTAGCTATAGTGTTGCTACTACTACCAAGGCTACTATCATACTTGACCTGCATAAGGTCGTCTTCCTCACATTTGGTGAGGTTATCATAATATTCAATCTCATTAATGCCATCATTGACGAGAGAAAACTCATTATTGTTGTCAATGACTGCATTTTGTATATCCTTAATCTAAGTCTAAGTCACTGAAAGTCTGTGAATTTACCATTATCTAATAAGTACTGATGATGATCTAGTACTTTAACTATTTTAAAAGGTCCTTGCCAATTAGTGGCAAGTTTTCAGACTTGGTTAGTGTCAGTAACCTGATGAGGAAAATAAGCAAATACAGAATCTCCCTGTTGATGGGGTTTGCTATACAGCTTCTTGTTGAAGTTCCTTTTCTGGTGAATAACAGACTGATTGGTATTTCGGCAGATAGAGAGGTGCACTTCCTGGAATTCTTGCAGCATCCAGTTCACAAAATTCTCCAAGGTTGGCTCATTGTAGTCTGGAAACATGATGGACAGGGGAGTGCTCACTTCATGGCCAAACATGGCTTTGAAAGGGCTCACTTTGGTGGTGAAGTGAACAGTGGTATTATAAAAGAATTTGACTGCCTCTATGACATGTCTCCAATTTCTACCAGTGGCATGGGCTAAAGTGACTCTAATTAACTTAATGATGGTGTGGTTCAGTCACTCAATGACACCATTTGACTGTGGGTGGTAAGCAGTGGTAAAATCATGTACAATGTCGAGTTACTTCATAAGAGTGGACATTAAGGTGTTCTCAAACTGAAGACTGTGGTCAGAGACCAAATGCTTCATAGGCCCCAGCTTAAAAATCCATTCTTTGACAATCCTTTCACTGATTACTTTGGCAGTGGTATTGTCAAGAGGAATAAGTCATGCATATTTAGAAAATGATCTATCAAGACCAAAATATATTGAAATCCTTGCTCATCTCTTGATAGTTTCTTGATGTCCATGTGGACCACTTTGTTTGTTCTTTCAGCAACCTGATTGAGGAGCTCGACTCTCTGCTCCAGAAAGTGTCTGGCTCCTTGAAGCAGGCATGCTTCACACTTATCAATCACAAAGGTCTGATACTGATGGTGACATAATGGGCATTAAAGGTTCTCTCCATTTGGATAATTCTGAGATGACCACATTCATGGATCTTCCAGACAAGATCCCACTTGAAATACTCTGGAATTGCCAGAAAATTGTTCCAACTATGCGTGTAAAGGAGTCCAGCCTCAGTAAGCTTCCAATGATAACATTAGAAGTATCTCTTGGCAAAGTCACTAATAGCATGGTCAGGTTTCTTGACTTTAAAGACAATTTCAGACAGAACCTTATCATGTAATTGATGGGTGGCAATTTCCTTTTCTGAGATCTCCTCTTTCACCATGATGGGGAGAATTGCTTTCCCATTCTTATCTGTATTGATATCAGGGAGGAGCTCATACTCACATGCTGGGATGAATCCAAATGGAATTTTCTCACCCAGCAGTTTTCATAGGTCTCTCTCATAACTTGGCAGAGCTGTGAAATAGTCAGTGTTGAGATGTAATCTCCCTGGACAATGAGTGATAGTAAAGGTGAAATCATTAAGATATTCCAACCATCAGGCAATGATGTTTGATTGTTGCCAGAGAATTTCTTGAGCCATGCTAGTGCGGAGTTGTTGGTATGAACAATGAATTGGCGACCTAAGATGAAGAATTGAAACTTCTTCAGACTCTCAACAAGTGCTAGCATTTCAGACTTCATTGCTCCATAATTTAGCTCAGCATTGCAGAGCTTCCAGCTAAAATATTGTACTGGGCTTTCCTGACCACTGATTGTCTGACTGAGGATGCCACTAATAGTGACTGAACTCGCATTGCAATTGACAATAAATTCCTTCATATAGTCAGGCATATTCAGACTGGGGATCCTTCTGAGCTCTTGCTTCACAGCATCCAGCTCTTCCTGTTCAGCCCAGGTCCAACAGATTTCAGTGTTTTTTCAGAGTAAATTAGATATATGCTTGGTTCAGTTGGCTATTTCAGAGATGAAGGAGCTGTAGTAATTAAGAAAGCACATCAGGCATTGGACATCCTTGTGTGAGCATGGAGTCTCAATATGATTGAGATGGTCCTTCACATCATTCTTAATAGATATTCTCCTGGGTTCAATCACTCTTCTTAAGAAGGTAACTTGTGATGAAATGAGTGAACATTTATTTCCATTTACCCGGAGTCTAGAGTTGTACAGGATCTTGACAGTGCAACCCAACTTATCTAAGTGATCAGAGAATGTGTGTCCAGTAACAAGAATATCATCCATGTATGCTGTGATCCCAGGTTCGAGAACATTAGCCCCATTCCATAATACATGTGTGACATCATGCTGAAATGTGGCTGGAGCATTACAGAGCCTGAAGGCCATGTATTTCCATTTGAAAAGGCCATAAGGCATAATGAAAGTGGTTTTCGGGATGTTGGCAGGCTTCATCAGTATTTGCAAATAGGCTTTACAGAGATCCAAGCATGAGAACAACTGGTACTTGCTGGCGTCATATAGAAGATCCTTGATGCAAGGTAATGGACATGCATCCTTAACTGTGATGTCATTTAATCATTGAAAGTCGACCCAGAAGCAGTACTTCTTGCCTTGGTGAATAAACACTGTAGGTGCAGCATACAGACTATTACTGTACTGTAGGATCCTGCTTTCAATGAGATTGCTAAGGATCTGTTTGTACTCTGCTCTTAAGTTCTCAGGTACCCTTTGAACTGGCAACTGAATGGGGCAATCACTCTTAGTTTTGATGGCATGTTGTTCCTCAATGGCCTTTCCAACACTAATCAATCTGTAATTTAACACATCATTGTCAGAGAGCGTGTCATGTTCTTGTGGACTCAGGTGTCCATGAGTTTTCTCATTTACAACTGGGATCTGGACTGGATCACTTGGTTTACTCAGATCATGAATTGCAGTAAGAATGGGCAGACAGGCTGCAGCTTTGAGTTCAAGTCAGACCAGTGTCGCAATGATGGTTAGCTTTGTTGGATCCATTCAGATCAGGCATGCAGAACTATTGAGCACAGTAATGTAAGTCTTTCCATGAGAGACATGACAAAGGTCCAGAGAGAGATGCAGGCTGCAAAGGCGTTTTCCCCTTTGTCCTGAGATCATGACAGCTCATAGTGACAGCAACTCGTCACCAGTGCCATGGTTCCATGACAATAGTATTGGTTAATGTTAATAGGATTTCTTTGTTTCAAATGGCAGCAAGCTCTTCCTGTGGCTCACTTTTGCAAATAGAGAGAGTGTTGGTTCCATAGTTGATTACACACACACATTCCTCTTGAGGAAGTTGTTTCCTAAAATTACATCATACAGCAGAGGCCAATTGCAGGTGTCAACCACAATAAGGTCCATGCAAAAGCATTCTTGGTGGATGCACAACTCGAGGTTGTTGATCTGGCCCTTCAGTGAAATAGTGTTCCCGAAGTGTCCAACAAATGGGCAGTGGAAGGTAACAAATCTTCTCTATGTAAGCAAAGCTTGTAGCAACAGGTGTCACTTATGATGGGTACAGAAGCTCCTGTATCAATGGTAGTGTTAATCAGCAATCCATTCATGTCCATGGGGATGACATTAGTGTGTAGCAACATCATGTGCATGGTTTTTGGGAGGTGGCACTCCAACTAATTTAAATGGTTGACAGACTTGGCCAGGGTGTTGGGAGTGCACACTTCAACAGATGGCTCATCAATGATGATGCCATCCCCATCTGCAATTAGGCGGATAACTGCCCCACTCTGAGTATGATTGTGAGATGACTGTCTTTCACTATCTGTCTTCTTCTGCACTGTAGCAGAACTTGAAGAGGTTAAAGTTTTAGAAGTTGTTTGACCCATCTTTAGATCACCAGCATCTCTCTCAATGCACATTGTATTCTGTAGCATATAAACAATGCTAATCACCTTCTTGATAATAGAGTTCAAATCATCTTCTGGGTCACATTTAAGTTTGAGGCAGCTCCTGATGGTAGAAGGGAATCCCTGACAAATGTACGAGAAGAGATCATGTCTTGAGTACTCTGGAGTTAACTTGCTGAGGCAAAAGAGTCTACCAACTTGCATAATATTTGGTCCTCACATTGTCTCCCTTCTTGAAGGAAAGATCACATAGAAGCATCTTGTATTGCTGCTTGATGTGAGGCGCTTTGTAGTGGTCCTCAAAGTGACCAACAAGTAACTGATAATTTGTCTTAACTTCCCTATCCAGCATCATGTACTGATTGTATGCAAGGCCTTGAAGGAACATGGGAAATTGTGCAGTAGCAGCATCTTGAGTGGTTTTATACTGCTTCATTGTAAGCTTGAAAAGAAAGAGCCACTTGTTGAATGACTGTGAAATTTCATCTATTTTACTGGTGAATTTAGACAACACTGAGTGTTGATTGAAAAGATCTGATTGTTCACTTCCCAATGCTTCAGTAGGCAAAATGGACTGAATGAAGTGTGGCCCATGAGTTGTTGTAGACCTGATAGGGTCACTCAGAAAAGAAGGTGGAACAATCATGGTGGTTGGAGTAACTGTGACATTCACAGGTGCTGAAGGCACAGTTGTTATGCTCAGGGTACAAGAGCTTGGCATGGCTACTGTAGTTAGTGTTACAACTTGAGAAAGGGCAGACTGAGTGAAGGTGGGTGCTCCATTTGTAAAAGAGGTAATGGGGGTAACAAATGGTGGCATCACAAGGAACGTTGCAGATGCTGACAAAGCATGAGAAAAGTGAGCAGACATTGTCTGTGAGATAAATGTTGAGAACCTTTCTGAGAGAGCATCAAGAGCCTGGTCCAAAAAAGCATGCGTTATGTATTCAGGTTCTCTTGGTGGGATCAGGGGTGAATGTGAGTTTGATTCCTGAATTGGCATTTCTAAGGCTGTGATCAAATCAAGCAAGTGTCTCTCATGGTGCCAGGCTTCAGTGGCTTGTTTTCTTAACTCTACTTGCAATGCATCAAGGCAAGCTTCACAGGAATGGTGCTGAGAGATTTGTTTGGAAAGGGCTTCTCTTAGCTGATCAACTTCAGTTGTTGGTAACTCTGGAGGAGGTGACAATGGCTTATATGACAAAAATGGGTTCAACAAGGTAGCAGGAGTAGGAGTCTCTCACAGAAAAACATCAGAGGGTGTAGATATACCAGAAACAGGTTTGTTGGGGGTAGGAGTCAGTAAAACAACAACAGAATTAAGTCCAGCTGTGCAAGGGACAGCATCCAAGCTGCCAGTGCTCACACAGGGGAAACCCTGAGTGGGAGTCCCATTATGAGAATTAGAAAAATCCATATCCATAAGAACAAGAATAAGTAAACAAGTAAAGTAAAGTGAGAAAAAAAGGTTCCAATAACAATTCCAATAATGTAGGAAAAACATCCAACTGTGTAGGAGAAATAAGGCACTTGACAGATGGTAGCAGGGCATAGGTATGCAATCCAAATTCTAGAAAAATGAGACAAAAACCAATATAGCACAAAGAATGGGTAAGAATAGAGTCAGGGCTCAGTGACAGCATCAGATCACAGAGCTGGCAAATGTAAATTTACATATGAGGTGAAGTTGCACATTGATGGGTGGTGAAGTAGATCATGGTCAGGGGAAATCCATCCTAGCTGACTCACACCCAGTAGAAAATGAAACCAAATACAATAGAAAAGCATTATAACAGTTCTGTTTCACTTCACAATCACCAAGTTAAAAACAGGCTACTGCCTCAGTAGGCACACAAACTTCACAACTGGAGTACATCTCTGAATGTCAATCCATCTGCACACAGTAATAGAATGGAGTAGATAGTTTAACTGATACTCCAGAGTGTCCAAGAATCACGTCAGGGTTACCAAGTAGAATCGCGGGATGCATCTAGCAGCTCAAGCAGTACAAAGGTTGCAGAAGATTACCATTGCCAAGAGCAACCCATGCTCTAACAAAACAAAGGAAGATCAGTAGTTTGCCAATTTCATTGTAGAAAAAGTAATTCCAAGACAGTATTCCAAGTAGCTACCAATTCACATGGCATCTCACCAAAGCCAGGTCATTTGAATCCATCCTTACAATCCAAGGTGCTAATCATGTGTCTCAAGTTGTAATTTCTAGCTCAGTAAAACAAATTTAGCTCTGTGTTTATCTTCTCAGCTCATGTAATAAAGATATTAAATAATGTGTAATTACCATGTATTCATGTATGCCAGCAGCATAGTATATTCACTTTGTGTGATATTATGTTCATGTTCAAACAATAGTTGTAGTAGTTCTTTTATTTCCTATGCCTACGCATAGCCTAAATCAAGCACAATATGGGTTCACATCTGTCAAGGAGCGAGTTATTGCCCCAGGCACAGCAGAGTTCCTCCCACATTATCACCAGATCTTACAATTGCATTATTATTACTTTTATACCAAATCTAAAAAGGTTAGCAGATAATAGAATAATGAAAGAGCAAACAGTTTCCAGTGAGAATGAAATTTATTTGACCTTTGATTACATTGAGCTCCCTATTTACTACAAGAAAGGTAAATATTTACCATTTTACAAAAGTTAGCTTGTTTCCCTCACAAATCAAACAAGCAATCACATGTAATCTACAGCTTGAGAGGACAATTACTAAATTTGAAACTTAAGTTTGACAAGATTACAAATTAGTAAAATTGCTAAATTAAAGATACTGAATAGCACCAAATTAATTGGAGACTGCCTAAAATCAAATAATAAAAATAAACAAAGGCCCTGAGTGACTATACAATATAGTCATTAAGGTAAAGGAGAGATGTTTGTAGAGATTTGAATTTAAATAAGATAGTTAGCATATGGAGATGAATTTGGTAGAATGGAGATAATATTTTATATATATTACAATATACTGGCTTTTTCATGCTTTTGTGTATAGCTTAGAGTTTTTATACATGAGTTAAATGTCTTTGATAGAAGCATATGATGTTTCATATTTAGGTTAGTTAAAAGAGAAAAACAGTATTGAAAATGAAACAAACAGAAAGCATGTATCAGTTGTTTATGGTAATTGCTTGATATTACATTGTGTAAGTGATAAAGATATCTAATGCCTGCAGTAATTTTTTGAATCATATTCAGTAAAAAATTTTCACATTTTAATTCATTATCTATCTCCACTCCTAAATAGCTGACTGACTCACTTTGCTTTATTAATTATCTTTAGTTCTATATCAATTATATGTGTTAATACAGTTTGTCTAACTTGAATGAACAATTTAATTGATTACTTTTTTACTAATTCTGATTATTCCTTCAAATCCTTAATGTTTGAATCATTTAGTGATCATGCACTGTGTACATATATTAGTAACAAAACTATTAAAAACAAGCAATTTAAATGCATAAATGCAAGGGACTATTTATCTTACTCTGATAAAAAAATGGAAAAGGCTCTAAGAAACACCCCATTTAACTATATCTACACATTAAACTCTGGACCTAAAATGATTAATTACATTGCAAAAGGAATCTACAAAGCATTAAACAGTGTTGCACCAATAAAGAAGCAAAGGGTTAAGATCAAAGCAATTAAATTTCCTTTTTCAAACACCAACAATAATCAAGTCTGTGAACTAGTATCAATTAAGCAAAAATTATTTGATCTTTTGAAATCTGAGCTGACAAAGACTAATTACAAAAATCAAAGGAAGTAATTAAACAATTAAGAACAAAAAATTTATCTAAAGCTTGGCAAAAATTCTTTAATCAATTAAATTCTACTTGAGAAAAATGGCAATACATCCATAAATTTATTGGAAAATCTAAAGATCTTTCATCTGAAATAAATGAATTAAACATCAATAATATGGCCATATCAGACAAAAGCCAAATACTAAGTCATTCAAATTCAACATTCAAAGAACTTGGAAATTTTGATTTTCTACCTTATAAGAAAAAACAAAATGCTGATAATCTCAAACAATCAAAACAATTTTGTTTTAGACTTGCTACAATCAATGAATTAGAAAACTTTGTTAAGAAACTTGATACCAACAAATCAACCAGTTCTTATAACCTCCCATTTTTTATTATTAATTGTTTTTTTCCTATTTTTGGAGAACAATTGTTAATCACATTTAATCAATTGATTATTGATGGTGAATTTCCAGATTTACTAAAAAAATCAAATATAACTCCTATATTTAAAAAAGGTGACAACCTAAACAAAAAAAATTAAAGAGCCATTTGCATTACACATCCTTTTAGCAACTCTTTGAAAAACTTTTGTATGTTTAAATAAATGCATTTCTAAAATACGAAAACATCCAATCACATAAATAATTTGGATTTCACAATGGTCATATAACCCAAGATGCAATTCTATCTGTTACTCAACAAATAAAGCCTAATATATCACATAATAACTGCAGTAGTTTAGCATTATTAGATTTAAGAAAGGCATTCAATTCAATGAATTTTGATATTTTGCAAAACAAGCTTATACATTATAATTTTGGTGCTAACTCAATTAATTTAATCATGAACTTCTTAAAAAATGTAATATTAAACTGTAAAAAATCAAGCTATGTTACAACTGACCTTGGGGTACCCCAGGGCACTGTACTTGGCTCTATTTTAGTTGCAATTTTTGTAAATGATATAATAAAACATGTTAATACAGCAACATTTACCAATATGCTGACAACACATGCCTAATAAGTACTGCAAAAAATGCTTTTGATGCTACAAAAAACCTTCAAAACTCTAAAATTTGCACAAAAGCATGATGAAGCATCAGTATATTGTAATAAATATAAAATATTATCTCCATTCTACCAAATTCATTTGCATATGCTAACTATCTTATTTAAATTCAAATCTCTACAAACATCTCTCCTTTTCCTTAATGATTATATTAAATTAAATGAGTGATCACAAAAATTTCTGTGTTAAGCATTCACACAAACATTGATGATATTATTATATATTGTACATATTAATTTGTACTTGTTTATTTGTTTATATTTTATTTTTCTTTTGTCATGTGTTAGTTTGTAGAATTTTGTATACATTGAGCAATAAATTTTCTTTGACTCTTATTAGATTTCTTTGTGCCTTTGGTGAAAAAATTATAAATTGAGTTTTTTCAATATTTAGTTTGTAAAATAATTGTTTAATTTTTCTATATCTGTTGGGAGATTTCTTGTAGCATCAAAAGAATTTTCTGCAGTACTTATTAGGCATGCTTTGTTGGCATATTGGTAAATGTTGCTGTTTTTAATATGTTTTATTATATCATTAAATAAATAAAATAGGGCCAAGTAGAGTGCCTTGGGGTACCCCATTGTCAGTTGTAATATAACTTGATTTTTTACTCTTTTATATTATGAGCTGCTCTCATTTTTTAAGAAGTTCATGATTAAATTAATTGAGTTATCACCAAAATTATAATTTTTAAGCTTGTATTGAAAAATATCAAAAGTCATTGAATTGAATGCCTTACTTAAATCTAATAATGCTACAAAACTGCAGTTATTATGAGATATATTAGACTTTGTTTGTTGAGTAATAGATAGAATTGCATCTTGGGTGCTATGGCCATTGTGAAATCTAAATTGTTTATGTAATAGGATGTTTTCAGATTTTAAGAATGCCTTTTTTCATACATTCAACAGTTTCTCAAAGAGCTTGCTAAAAGGATGTGTAATACAAATGGGTCTATAATTTTTTTTGTGTTTAGGTTGTCACCTTTTTTATATATAGGAGTTATATCTGATTTTTTAGTAGGTCTGGAAATTAACATTCAATAATACATTGATTAAAATCAACTAACAATTGTTCCCCAAAAATATGAAAAAATATTTATTAATAAAAATATAATGTATTTCAAACAAAACATTTAAAATACTTAATACAATATAAAATACAATTTAGCACTGAATTGTTTGAAAATTGTTGACATATGAGTGATGGAGGCACTATCTATACTGTCAACCAGTGCCACATCATCATCTTAAAATTGCAGAAGACTATAGAATTGATCCTATGATAAAGAGTACTCTTGCATTCAATACAAATCAAATGGAAATCAAGTGGTGATGTAGAAAACAAAACAGAAGTGAATATGATTGAAAATGTGATAACTTTTAACAACTTTAGAAAACAATCAAATAAAGTTACAGCAGGTGAATAGTTGAATGCTTTGAAATGAATTTTGATTTTGTGCAAACATTAATTTCCTCATTATCAGAGAGATACTTGAGGACAAGTTCAGAATGAAACAACAAGGTCAGAATAGATAAATTGTATTTAATTCAAGTCTGCATTTTTGGAATTGCAACCCCTTAATTTCACTAGTAAGTGACTCAATAGAAATTAATGAATTTATTATTTCAAATTATTACAATTAATGTAGAATGACAGGGGAGCTCTGGCTACTCAAGTGGTACTGGGAAACTCAAAAGTTAATATTGAAGGTTGTAAAGGCTACTATTCCAGCAAAAGAAAGAGCATTGGTGGTTCACTGATTCACTTAAGAAAACAGAAATTATCCATAGAGAATAGACTTCCACCAGCATATCTATGAAGCCATCATTACCCACCAAGGTGCTATTTGTGTGTCTTAAGTATTAATTTCTAGCTCAAATAAACAATTTAGCTCAGAGTTCTGTTATCTCAGCTCATGTAAATAAATAATAAAACAAAAGGCACATAATTACTGTCATTCACATTTGCCAACAGCATAGTATATTTGCAGTGTGTTGTTATTAAGTGCATGTACAAAATGAAATGATTGAATTAAAAGATATTATTCCCTACACATATGTGTGCTGTAACCTAAAGTGACCATGATTTTGGGCTGACAACTGTTAAGGGGCTAGTTATTGCTCCAGAAACTCATAGAGTAGCTCCCAAATTGTTGCTGGATCTTAAGCAAGATTTATTATATTATTCATAATGACCTAAAAGGGGTTAGCTTATAAATAAATCAAAAAAGATCAAACATGATTGGAGTGAGACAAATTATATTGTGCAATCACTAAAGTTCTCTCACATATTTATAAAAATTTCATCAAATTATTACCTGTTACATGGTTACAAAAAGTTGCATGAAAATCCCTCACAAATTAAATGAGCAATAACACATATAACTCAGATCAAGGGGACAATAATAAAATGATCATAAAACTGTACTCAAAAATACAAAGAATTACAAAGAATTAAACACTAATAAATTGATAAATAGGTAGCAACAATCACTTCATAATGATGATGTAATCACTAAACTAGAGTGCCAAATTAATCAGAAATAATTAAAATAAGGACCCCAAATGACTCTAAATTAAGTAGATTTATTTTTGGAAGATTATATTAAGTAAATTATTGTTACCACTTATTGCTGTAAGCTTAATATCATTTATTAGTTTGTTACATTGGTTTTTCATTAGTGTAATAATATTATATCTAATTAATTTTGCTGAGCATAAAAAATTTAGTAGTTTTATAGGATATTCTTGTCATTTAATCTTTATAACATTCTTAAGGAGTTCAAAAATGTATATTTCATAAGTAGCCATAATATTTACATCTATAAATAACTGTTTAGTTGTAGAATTTTTAAAATTTATGATCTGGAATATTTTTTTGAATTTTGAAAATAGCTAAAAATGTGTTGTATGAGGTACCACCAAGGTTTCAAATACTATATTGAATTATTGGCAGTATGTATACATTACAAAATTGTAGTGGAATATGCTTACAAATGAAGTGTCTTATTTTCATCAAAATACCACATAGCTTATAGACTTTTTTTGAATAAAAGATACATGCTCTGCTAAACTTAATACTTTATCTATAATTATCCATAAATATTTATTAGAATAATTTGTGTTAAGCTCAGTTTCCACTACTTGTAGCTTAGGTTTGTGTTCAGTAAATTTGAAAAAATTTATCTGAGTGGTTTTATTACAATTTAAAGAAAGATGATTAAAACAATCTTGTATAACATTTATGTTATATTGAAGAGTCTTAAGTAATATATCCCTGTCAGGTGAACTTAGTTGGATATTCATGTTGTCAGTAAACAGGTAGACTGATGCAGTTAAGAATTTAAGAAGGTCATTTATGCACATTAAGAATAATAATAGTCCAAGAAATGATCTTTGTGGCACACGACATGTGATCTCTTTTAGTTTTAAATCAGTTGAGTCTACTGAAACACATTGATATTGGCTTTCTAGATAATTTTCAAATAAGTTAAATATGTCTCCTCTAATGCTATATTTATATATCTTATTTAATAACCACTTATGATCTATTGTATTAAAAGCTTTTCTTAGGTCAATGAATATGGGAGAAGAATATAATTTATTGTCTTTGAAATCTCCAATAATTTCAATTACTTTCATTAAAGCTAAAATTGTGTTATAGTGATGTTGAAACCCAAATTGATTTATATTTATTAAATTGTGCTTATTTATGAATTTAAATACTCTCTTGTATATTAGTCTTTCAAAAAATTTACTAAGAATAGGCAATAGTGTGATTTGAAGGATCATTTGTGTCCCCAGATTTATGAACATGTAAAATTTAAGCTATTTTCATTTTGTCTGGAAAAACAGATGTTTGAATACAGAGACTTAGTACTACAGCTAAAGGATTTAAAATTGCTGGGAAGATAGCTTTCACAATATTACTGGATATACCATAAACACCTGCAGCTGATTTAGATTGAAATCATTACTTACTTTAGCCATATACTTGTTGAATGCAGCTGATAATTTCATCTTTTTTAAATTTCCTTTATTATATTTAATAATGAGTAGAACTGTTTGACACCTTTTGAAAAAGAATTTAATTTTTAGTATAATTACATTTAGAATTTCAGATTTTTAAAGCAACCCTATTTCTCATATTACAAAATTTATTATGATTTTCTTGGCAATTATTCATTTTATACTTTGTAAGCAATATTTCATTTAGTTATTAAGTTTTAATTGAATTATTGATTGCTACGTTATTCTTATGACCATTTTTAATTTTGGAACACTTAAATTTATTAATTGTTTCCTTTACTGTAATAATAAAATCAGAATATGTATTGTTAGCATTTGTATAATCATTTAAACTTAGTTCATTTAGTTTTTGATAAAGAAAAAATAAGCAGTTTAGTATATTTTGTTCTGCATGTGTAAATATAAAGTATGAAATTGTAGATTATCAAAGCTGACTATAATTTATATTACATTCTAATAAAATCAGTACATGATCTAAAAACTTATCACTAGAAGTCCAACTGAAGGAATTTTTTAAGAACTTATATTTGTCAGTATGTGGCCAAGACAGGAACCTTCACAATTATTTTGTGGTCTTGTGACTTCATTTATTAAAATGCAGAAAGCACTCACAGATATTCATTGTAAATATTAAAAATTAATTGATGAAGTTCTCAAAGTATCTATATTGAAATCTCCCATTATTACAGTTGGCAATGATGTTCAAATAAGTTTTTCGAAAAACATTGAATAAAATACTTCTTATCATCTGTTGGAGAACTGTAAATGAGAGCCAAAAAAAACTTAAACTTATTTTTTAGTGTGCACTTACAAAGAATGCTCTCTATTTATTCTAGATTGTGAAATTAATGGATAGAAAACATAAATTTTGTTTACTAGAATTACAGTTAGACTCATTTGAATTAGATTGATAATTTTTATTGTATCTGTTTGATGGTAAGCTAATTAAAAAACCTGGGGATGTAATTTATGACTATTTTCCAGAGAGAAATTTCTTCTGTTGTCTTTAGAATCAATCATGGGTCCAAACTCTCTTGACATTGTCCAGTTTTCTGAATCCAGAAAGTACCTGGAAGCATAAGCTAGTCATGTCATTATTGAAGAACACTCCTTTCTCTGAAATTCTTTTATTTTTCATTAACTGATGTTTTATATCTCTTCAAACAAACTTAGCAATTATGGTAGGACAACAACCATTCTTTGCAGGAAACTGATGACAGACCAATATATTTTCAACATTGGAGGCAGGTGCACTTACTCACTGCTTCAGCAACAACTCTGTAAATATCTCATCTTCTTCATTTATATTCTTGATATTTTCACATTGTATCTCCTGCTGTATTAATCCAGCCATTGTAAATCAAAATTAATATGGGGATTATTGTTTATATTTATCTGTTTATCATTAATGACTTCAATTCATCTTTGAGTGAGGTAAGAGTGTGATACAAAGTAGATATCTTTGATGCTGAAGTTCAAAAAAGTTTTTAGATATTTGAACTTTTAAACCAACTTTCAACCAACAGGGGCAATTTCTACTTGAACATTCCAATTCATGTAGTTACTGTTAGTGATATCAGTGGAAGTGTGGCTTTTGAACATTACAACTGAAAACTAATAAACTGTATTATAAACATG
This sequence comes from Hofstenia miamia, assembly GCA_900660155.1. NCBI lineage: Eukaryota > Metazoa > Xenacoelomorpha > Acoela > Hofsteniidae > Hofstenia > Hofstenia miamia. The sequence continues at coordinate 564,529 of CABFPE010000496.1, forward strand.
ACATAATGCTAGACATGGCTATTTTAGGCATGATAAAAGGTGTGTGTACCATTTACAAGTACCTGCAATATTTACCAATATGCCAATGACATATGCCTTTTAAGTACTTGCAAAAAATGCATTTGATGCCATATAAAATCTCCAAGCAAATGTAGAAAAATTAAATTATTTTTATTTTTCAAACAATTAATTGAAAGTATAATATTGTCTCTGAAAACACACAAAAATCTAGTGTGTAATATTTAACTAAACATAAATAATTAGTCAGTAATACAAAGTGAAACAATAAACTATTTAGGTGTTGAGATAGATAAGGAATTTAAATTTAAACAGTTTCTGATTAGTATGATTAAAAAATGACTGTTCCAATGAAATATCTCTATTATTCATCAGGACTGAAACATGAGACCAGGATTTTCAAATTTAAGTTACTCAGTCCAAGTTCAAGTTTTTATGTTTTGACTTCAAGTTCAAGAATTTTTTTGATGAAAATTCTGAGTTCAATCAAGTTTTTTTGAATTCCAGGATTCAAAGGCTAAAAAATAATTATTTGAAATTGATAAAGAAACTGAAATTTTAAATTATTAAATTTTATATTATTTTTAAATGAATAATTTATTGAGATCATTTTTAAGTTTTAGTGATTTCTTTTCTGAGTAATTAAGATTGAGTTTTCATTCTGAGTACTCAAAAATCCTGCTTTTGAGGCATACTTTTTGATAAGTGGGATCACAATATTAAAGTTTTGAATAGGGTTTTCAAGTCAAGTTTGAGTTGGTAGTGTAGAATCACAGGCTGAACATCTAATTACACTATAGAACTCATTGTCCATGCAAAAGGTTGTATTAGTGACCTTATCATAACAGCTGCAATTCCAGTAATTTAACATAGAGAAATTATTAAAACAAACATCAGTAATTCATCCAAGTAACTAAGACTTATTTAGGTAAAATCCAAGATGACCAATTTGTATGGCTTCCAGCTGAAGTACTATCCAAAAAGAGAAGTGCTTAACTTGCGTGAATGGTGCTACTCTAGTTGTCTCACACTTTATTATCTATCTCATAAATAAAATTCTCATTTGCATTGTTATCTCTCAGCTCAATAAATAATAGCATGTAGTTACCATGCAATTGTGCTAACCAGTGCTAACCAACAGTATGATATTGTAGAGTCACTTGGGGCCTTATTTTTATTATTTTCAGCTCTCTGGAATAGTGGTATGTCTTTTTGACATTTTGATACTTTTGATTTGCTGCTACCTTATTTGTATCAATTTCTTTTAAACAATTTTGGAATTTCAAGTGTAGTTAATTCAATAGTGTTAGTTTTTATCCCCTCGATTCAAATTATGTGTGATTGCTCATTTAACTTTGTGAGGGAAACTGTGCTTTGAAATTGTAAACAAGTCAGGTAATAAGTTATAGATTTTTGTAATAAATATCTGAGTTGATGTAGCAAAGTGCACAATAAATTCAGCTTCCTTCAACTGCATTTGATTTTGCAATTATTATTTGTTAAGCCCTTTTAGATTTCATCAATAAAAAATTTGTTAATGATAATTATTGTGTAAGATCTGGCGACAATTCAGAAGGAAACTGCACCAGGTCTAGGGCAACAAATAGCACTTTAACAGTGACAGCCCAAATCATATCTACTTTAGGTTACAGTTATGTGTAGGGAATAACATCTTTTATTCAATCTGTTTGTACATGCACTTAAATTAACACCTTGCAAATATACTATTGTAGAATCGGTGGCTGGTAAGACTTAGCTAGAAACTCGATTGACTCTGCAGAAGGTTTAGTTAGTGTTCAATACAGCCACAATTCCAAGAAACAGGTTAGATTAGAACTTATAACATTAATAGATGTAACATTGGTAATTCATCCAAGTAACGAAACTACTTTAGGTAACAACCAAGATGACCAACTCCTATGGCTTCCAGCCAAAGCAGAACTTCCAGAAGAAAAGTGCTTAACCTATTGACTGGTGCTACCCTATCTGTCTCACTTGTTTAATTTCTATCTCAATCAAAAAAAACAACCTACTTCTCATTTTCATTGTTATCTCTCAGCTAACTATTAAATAATCTGTAGTTGCCAGATATTCGTGCTAGCCAACGGCATGGTATCATCACAGTGTTAGATCTTATAAGTGCATGTACGTGTTGAACTACGAACGAGAGATTTATTATTTCCTTATGCGTAACCATATACATAACTTAAAGAACCACAATTCGGACTGGAAAGATCAAAAGATCCCCAGGAGCAACTTGTCGCCCCGTGCTAATGAAAGCACTCCCGAATTGTCGCCGATCTTAAGCAATAA
>CABFPE010000496.1:571695-586426 GCA_900660155.1 Hofstenia miamia
AAATACAATGGATTTAGATTGAAATAAAAAGATATAAATAGCACTAAATTTCCCTGAGCGACTCTACACTATGCCATTGGTGAACATGATTGCACAGCAATTATGTGCCTGTTATATATTATTTATTTACATTATTTACATTATTTACATTATTTACATTATTTACATTATTTATTTCCCTATATGTAGCTGTACACATAACCTAAAAGGTCCACAATTTGGGATAGATGATGTCTCTAGATGCTATGTGTTGTGTTGAGTACTTTGAGGAAAGTACTCCCAAATTGTTGCCTTAACTTACACAATTATTTGCATATTGAAAAATTAAGTAAGTAAAAGTGAAAAGTAAAAGTAATTGAGGCTAGATAAAATCTATTAACCAATTTCAACATAATTGCTCAATTTATACAATTCAACTTATTACCTGTCTTTGTTTACAACTAAAGATCACCAGATAGTCATGTCATATTTTTCCCTTACAATTTAATTTGAGCAATAAGCTTAGCACCAAATCGAGGGGACATGAAACAGCTTTTGTAAACTAAACTCGAAATAAAGAATACGTCTAACTGACGTCATTACAAAATTAAAGATAATAAATAACAGAGATGTCGAATCAAATAACGAATATCAAATAATTCGGTCGAATAATCGAATATTTCGCTATTTCTCTCGAATAGGAATAGATTGATTTACTCGAATACGAATTTGAATAATAAGGTTCGAATAGCACTATTCGATTATTCGATTTTTGCAAAACATGATTGGAATTGTTATAATGTATGATAAATAGCTAAGAAAGAAAAAATCGTTCTAAAGGGTAGGTCTAAAATACGAAAGGTAAATTTGTAAACAAAAATAAGAAAGGGAGATGTGACATGTTAGAAATAAGCATGTCAATATATAATTTCATCTGAATCTGAACTGGCAATGGCAACTACCTTACTAGCTAACTTGAGTGTCAATTTATGTGTAAGTTATGTTTAATATTAACCATTTTAATCATCTATAACTTATTTGTTATGCATTTGATTTTATTTTCTAGTAATTTTATTGTTTTTACGAATATTAGTCGTTTTTCGTTAATACATATTATGCTAATAATATACGAAAGGGAGTGATTTTTCCATTTTTGCTTTGCATATGTTATTTTTTTGGAAATTCTACTCATTTTTTGCTCTTACTACCTTATCATATTTCTGGACAGTTTAAGTTTCATCTTCCTTTCGCTAAATTACTAAAATACGAAAGGGAGCTCATTCTATGCAAATACACTCATATTACCCAAGTAAGATGTGCTATTAAGTTCATTAATAAACCTTCACAAAAGTCACGCTTCATGGGAGTACCAAACAGTCTTCAAGATTGTAATTTGCAATTATTTTTGGACAATTCCACTCGATGGAATAGTGTGTATCTAATGTTAAAACGATTTCTTTTCTTAAAAACATCAATCTCTGCGTTTTTCCAAGATAATGTAAATTCTGATTCGTAGTGTAAGATAAACACATCTGTACTCTTGTACGGAAGATTGTGGGTTCGAATCCCACCGAATCAATATAGTAATAGTTTATATTGCTCTGTACAGAATTGTGTTGTCTCAACCTTTAAATTTCCATGTCGATTTACATACAGCAGATTTTAGTTAAATAGAAAATAAATTAAGTTTAGTTTGATTTTGCATATTCTAATTTTTCCTGTTAATATTTGAATAAATATTCAATAATAAAGTCAAAATACTTACCTTTTAATGTTGAGATGTACATAAGCCTAAGTATTCATCAATGAAGAACCATTACAAAGTTCTTCAAAGATAGACACTAGGATGGATATATGAAATATATATCTTGCAAGTAAGAATAATCTTGAACAAACTAGAAATCGCAAGGTCTAAAGTAAATGAAAAAATCGCACACGGAAGCATTAAGCGATGTCGCCGTTTGAAAAATTACTGTAATTTCTAAATCAAAATGGTAAGATAACCTCGCCGAGTAGAAACATTTCATGTGTGAGGGAATTCACCTACACCCTTCAAAAATATTTCTTCATTCTCGATCTCATCTTGAAAACTTGATACCTATTCAAATTTCCACTTATTAAAACTTCAAGGAAAATTCGAATAATCGAATTCGAATACAAATACTGAAAGAAATTCGAATACGAATTCGAATATTAACTTTTCGAATAATCGAATAACGAATATCACTTTTTCAAATATTTGACATCTCTGATAAATAATAACCATGAAATTTCCCTGAGTGACTCTACAGTAGTCAAAGTTTGAGTTTTTATTTTTCAAGTTTCAGTTCAAGTATTCTATTAAACAATATTCTGAGTTTGAACAAATTTTTTTTAATTCCGAGCTTTTTAAGATAAGAAAACTTTTATGTTACAATAGTTTGATTGATAAAGAAATTGAAATTTAAAATAAATAAATTTTTAAGGTATTTTCGAGTGGATTTTCAATTGAGTTCAAGGTTTAATGATTTCTCTTCCGAGTTTTTCCGATCGAGTTTTGCGAGCTTTTTCGATTTCGAGTTCTTAACATTCCGAGTGCTCGAAAACCGTGGTTTCCAATCAATTGGGACAATTCTTATTGGGTTGCAATACTTAAACTTGATTGGCTAATTTTTTTTCTTTTTGACATTGTAATTTAGTCAAAGTGAAGAAATTTTTTTGTTTCGTTTAAATTTTTAAATATAGTTAAATGTTTGACTCAAAAAGGTAATTATTTCCTAAGTAAATGAAAATATTAATTGCTTGTTAGATTTGTTAACACTTACCAAAAAATATAAAAAATCTACTGATATATTCATTTTTAGTGCTATCCACGTGATTAGATTTTCTGCCATCGTTACTTTTCACACTTTATTGCGTTTTTGGTAGGCCTAGTTTTTTCGCTGTATGATCCGTATTTTATACTTTCGCCGTAATATTGTTATCAGTTTTGATTAGTTATCAATCAATTCTTCCTGATCATTTTTAAACGTGTTAGAAATTTTTTGTAATTTGGTCTTTTTTTACTCTAAATATGTTGTAATAGAATTTTAGAAACAATTTGCCAATTAGTTGCTAACCCATTCGCGAGTTAGTAATTAATCCCCATTCTTATGTAATGAAGAGAGACAAATTCAAATAATAGATGTCTAACTGCGAATGAGATTTCAAGTAGGGTAATTTTGACGTTGCACTTTTCATTAGTGTTAATCTATCATAAGGAGCACTGAAATTTCTGAATAACAGAAAACCCAATCATTTAAGCTTCCCTTGCGTACGAACATCCTCACATACGAAAACTGCATGTGATTCGTTTCTTGATACTTTTTAAACTTGAATTATTTAACACAAAACATTCTTATCATGCTAAACATATCTTTTTGATATAGACATGTTTAGGGCCTGAATTTCAATATCATCTGATACAGATGACACTTGTGAATCTTTTCATTCTTATTTCCTTGTTCCTTTGTAGTTTTGACTATTAAAATGTTATGCAGCTAAAAGAATTTCCAGATTAGAAGTCTATACATCTGATTGCTTGTCATTGACACAGGTCATTTCTGAAACTTCATGCATGCTATAGTTGAATATGATGTAACTATACGTAAATGATTATATGGAACGCCAGGGTGTCATATGACACAAACAGGGTTACCTGTTTTGATATTATTGGAAATTTATTGGATAGCTGTTTGTGCTTTGTGATTTAGGGGCATGGTTGACCTTAAAACTTCTTTACACTTTCAAATGTTGTTAATTAATTTTTACATTAAAGTAAGATTTGTTTTTCAGACTATTGATTTGCATTTTATATAATGAAGGGTTTGATGATGTCCCACTTTATATTTCTATGTTTGCTTCAAACAGAACCGTTTGAAACATTTTTAAACAACATTTTTTTGCAATGTTATTTTTCAAATTTATATAGAACTTTGGATTATAATTTTTTTAGTTTTGTTCATTCGTGTTTTCCTTTCCAATTTTAAATGTTGATTAATTTATCAATGTTTTGCCACTATATTTGTCGTTCTTAGTACAATGATGTGAGGCTATTTAAGAGCAAAAATCATTGTTTTAAACATTTAAAACATTATTTTAAATACTCTTTTTCGCCAACTCTAATTTGCTTAGTTGTTTGACTGTGAAAAGTGTCGCAAAAATTTTTTTCTGTGACATTACAATCACATATTTTCTAGGTTCAATCACAAATACATGAACATTCATGCTCCCAACAATGTACTGAAAACATTGTGAAGAGGAAATCGACGTCTTTAAGTAGTAATGTTGTCCACAGTGTAAAAAAGGATTTTGGATTATAAAGTTGTTAAGCATGCATGTTTCAAAATTTCATTGTGTTCCAAAGGAACATTTAGAAGTGAAACACTTTGAATCACTACTCATTTTTTAGGATTGGCTAAGTCAATATTAAATATGTGGGACAAGGGGTGCTACTAAAATTTTGTTTGTATTGCCATCAATATGGAGTTGGCAAATTGAAATCTGAGACTTCTTGGAAAAAATGCTAAGAATTATTCAAAAACGAATTGTCCAGCAAAAATAACTGTTAAAGTTCTTTGTTGCCTTGAATGGTCTTCATTATCATGAATGTAAGACTACTGCATTGACTCTAGATAAGGCATCCAACATGAATGTTGTTCATCAGCTTAAAACTGATGTTTCTGTAAGCTGTATTGTGTTAGATGCAGTTAATGGCGTATTTTCTTGTGGAATGATTACATAGAGAAGACTTACTATCTCTACAAGATATCAGAAATGCATAAAAAATTTACCATTGGGAAAAATTCTCTGCGGAGAAATTCAAAAAGTGGGACTTGAAAGTGAAAAATGAATTCAATGAAAATGTTTTGTTTTATGAAGCAAGCAGACGACTCAATCAAGAATTTAACATTCTTCCTGTGCAAGGTCGCAACATCAGATCCATCGTCAATAAATTTGAACTTACTGGTTCTGTTGCAGACGCGCATCGTTCAGGAAGGCCCATCTCTGCCACCTCAGACGAAAAACACGATCAACTGCTTGCAAGTCTTCAACGCAGCCCTCAGAAGTCCACTAGGAGACTATCTCTAGAGTTAGGAATATGCCAAAAAAGTGTCTTGAACTTACTAAGAAATCGGGCGTTACTTTTTACTCACCCTGTATTTAAATATATATATATATATATATTTCATCGATTTTTTTCGGCCTTTGGTCAAAAGTGGTGTATGGTCATAGAAAGGTCAAATCCACTTCTTTTTTCACAAAAATCGTAAAAGAACTCAATTTTTTCGATCTTGATTTAACAGATTCTATATCGACTTTTAGTGTCTAATAACTATCTCTGGTTGTGAAAAATATGAATTTAGGTCATAATTGATCATATCAAGCAACATAATCTGCATAATTACGAAATTTGCAATGTTTGATTCATTCAAATTTCAACAAAAATCGATAAAAACAGCTAGTTTCACCGAGCAAGGAAACAAAGCTATGTTAAACCCTGATAAAAGAAGATCATACTAGACTGCTAGAACAAAGTTAATATAAGAATGATTCATCTGTCAGGCATAATAATAATTAATCACTTTATTTAGCCGCTGAAGGCAGACACTACAAAAATATAAAAACAAGTCAAGTTTTACGGCAACGAGGACAATCACAGGAGATAAAGCAGGAGCAGATGGAAGAGTATGCCAAATTTGAGAAGGGCTCATCAAAAAGGAAAGAATTCAAAGATTTCTTGAAGTTTGGCGGCAAGGAAAAGAAATCAATGCCTGTTGGAGGATTAAGAGTCAAGATGTGAAGGGTGCGATGTTTCTTGGGAAAACGAATGGAGAAAGTGACAACATCATCAGAGCGAGTGGAACGGAAATTAGAAAACTTAGTGACATCAAATGGATCAAGGTCCAATTTGCGAGTGAGCCAGCGATTAAAAAGGAGAAGTTCACAGGCCGCGGAAGAGTGGAGAATTTCGGAAGAGCGTCTTTGCATTTTAATCATAGACGTTTTCATATAATGAACAAAGTCATGTCCATTTAATTGTAATATATTTATTTTATCTAAGTAATTTAGAAGACGCAAAGAAAAATTGAAATTTTCTCCATTTTATTGAAATTTGTGTGAAAACCAAGCACATCAAATTTCGTAATTATACTGATTGTATTGTTTGATATAATCAATTATGACCTGAGGTCATATTTTTCACCATCAGTGAACGTTATTAGACAATAAAAGTCGATATAAACGGTTCCAAATCAAGAACTATTTTTGTGAAAAAAAGAATTGGATTTCCGCAAGAGATTATGACCTCAACTTTGAGAGAGAGAGAGAGAGAGAGAGAGAATAATGAATAAATAATGAATCTATTATAACATCTACCAAATACAAATTAAAATAATATTAACATCAAAATTAGCAAAACAAAAATGTTTAATCTACAAACTATTTGTTTTTTTGTTTCTCTAGCAGAAAAATGTTATATATATATACATTCCAAGGAATACATCACGGAAGAAAAACGATATCAGCAAAAAGCAATAAATCGCATGAACATATTATTATATTCATTGCGTCTTTACTAACCAAACTAGTGTGTTCACATTGTAAATTATCATTGATTAACTTTTAAATTCTTTGTTCTTTTGCCATTCTTAGCAGTATAATAGGGAGATTTAATCTTTGTTGGAATTTAATTCATGAAATTAGATGATGAAAAAATACTGTTAAATTATTGGTTAAATAGTAGTCTATTGACAAAACAATTCTTCAATATGGAATGATTGATCTTAGGTAATTCGAATTTTCGGTTGGTTCTCAGATTCCTAATTTGATTACTTGGTATGAAAGGATGGTATGGTGGATGGGATGATTTTTAGTTTTTAACAGCTCGTTAATGTCATAGTTTATATAGGTGTATCTTTGTGAATAACATTTGTTCAAAAATCTTTGAATTTTATTCAATGAAGTCTTATCAGAGCCATACACTGGCAATTCATACTTTATTCTGCTTATTATTACAGAGGAAAATATCTGATTGATTTCTTTTTCGGCATAGTTAGAGATTTTCACGTCTTTAATAATATATAATAGTTTATTGGATGAAACTATAGATATGTTGTAGTGTTCAGTAAAAAGCATGTTTTGCTTAAAATAAATTCCTAATACTTTATGATGCTTGGTATTTTCAAATTCAAATTTGAAACTACATTTACACAGTGGACGATAGTTTAAACAGAACCACATACGATTTGTGTTATTTTTATTAATCTTCATTATATTTTTATAGTCCAATTTTCTATATGCATAAGTTCTTTGTTAAAAATCAATTGTTCTTCTTTTGTTGGATCAATTTTGCACTTGGTTAAGGAAGAGGAATAATCGGCGTATTTAATCATTTTGCCATTAGCAGATCTTAGATCATCGCTAAATATAAGGTAGATATTCAAACCCCAATTTCAATATCTATCCAAAGTAATCGTTGTTTACGTTCAAACAGAAACTACTTAGCCATCGTTGTATACATGAATTTTCAGTGAAATTATTTAGTTTGCTTATAGCTAATTCTTGTGGAACACTATCAAAAGCCTTTGCAAAATCTATAAATAGTGCATGGATTCCGTCAACTTTATTTTCATCAAGTGTTTGCATAATATAATCTTGTAATGTTGATGGCTGTTGTTGATGTAAATTTCTTAAGTGGTGGCATGATATTAGTTTTTTATAACATTCAGGAAATATTCCGCTCGTTAGTGATAACGACCATACATAGTGATACAAATGGGATAGAATGTCCCACCAAGTATTAAAAATCCAATGTGGTATATTACTTGAACCAGTTGACGTCCTTTTACATTTTCTTAAAAGGTAAGATACTACATTCAGAGGAATTTCTATTTCTTCAAAACTGTCAGGAAAAACTAGTTTCTCAGTATTGTCGTCATGTCGACTGCGCTCAGCTAAGTCATTGTTTAAGACATCTGGATCGAAACATTCATATTCAATATGGTTTTCATTCATTTTGGAAGTGAGGTTAAGTCAACCTCTTTCCACCAGCCTCGAGATCCAATAGGATTAATACTTTGAATTTTCAAGGTCTTTACTTGGTTTTCTAAAGCATTTAACTTGTTCTTGTTATTTAGTCGTTTTCTTCTTTGTAGCTTTCTTAATTTATACTTTAATAATGGTGTCATCCATATGGGGTCTCGATCAGCTATGATCAGAGTTTTCTTAGGACAGCAAATATCATACATCTGAAAAATTATACTTTCTAGGTCAGTTGCAGCTTCACTAACATTTTCGTTTTTCAAGATTTTGTCGAAGTTAGTAGTTGACATCATTTGATTTAGATCCTTCTTTGTTTTCCATGATACAACACTTGTTGAAGTTCTCGTTCTTATTGCTGGTGCGTAACTAACAAGCTAGAATGCTAAACTGAATGTCATTATTTTTCCTATAAATTGATACTTCTGAGTAAGCGTATCAAGTACCTGTAGTCACAGCTTGCGTGATTGGAGCATTATTCTTATCTTAACAACCAAACAGCCACATGTTCAAATTCATTGGCGAAGTTTACATTAGGTTATTTAATATCAATTAGTTCAACCGGATCTTGCAAGCTTATCTCTTTATATTTTCTTTACACCGTTCACTACGCTATTGTTTAAGAAGTGTTATCCGAGGAAGTTTCTTCATCCCTGCAGCCCATTTCGACCATTATATCATTCCTATTGATCTGAAACACTTAGCAAAATTGAATTTTTAAGAAACGTAACAGGTGTTCTGCTTAGAATTCAGTAGGCTCAAAGCGATAAAATCAAATTTTTAGTATTGATGTCTTGCAGTTCCGAACCATACTTTATTCGAAGTTATTTTACTAGTTTTATGCTTATTACAATTTGTTAATTTTTATACAATGATTTACTTAAGAAAAAATTTCTACCTATAATTATCTTTACATCATCATTAAATTCCTTCCGATATATATGTGTGCATTTCATTTTTATATTTATGTCGTCATTTTAGTTAAATGCAGCAATCCCATCCTCAGTACTATACTGCTCAAAATCCAAATGTTCAACATCATCCGACTGAGGCTTTAGATACGATTTCTCGTTATAAGCAAGTTGTTCCTCGCATTAGAAGTGCACTGACTCAATTGCTTCAGGTTTTTCTCTTCATTTTGTAAAAAGCTATCTACAAGCTTTCCTTTATGATGTAATTAACGTGTTTTCCTCTAGTCCAGGTGTCCAAAGCCTAAAATATGTGTTTTTGTTACTCTAGCTGTTAATTTTTGAAGTTATTATATTAATGTATGCTGACTCTTCAATTTATGTACATTTTGCATTAGGATTTTTGCCACTTTCATGCCCTAGACTTCTTGACTAATTTTGGCGTTTCACGCGCCTTATATAAAATAATTTTATTGTTTCCTCATTGTTTATTAATTTTTTTCAAATCTATATTCATCATATAATTTCTTGCAACATTTTTCGTTTCCTGGAAGGTTTAGGAGTAATTATAAAAATATTATTTCTCTATTTGAATGGAAATCAATCAATGACTTTATAAGCGTTATTTTAGGGAAATTTACAAAGTTTATATGCAAGATAGAACAAATCTAATGAGCAGGGGTAAAATATTCGGCAATATTTTTCGCCGAAACAAAAACTTTTAATTTTGAGCGTTGTTTATGAAAATAAACATAGTTTAACTTTGTATTATTTACTTCAGCGCCCATGATATTTCTTTCATGCTTAAATCTTGCAAGTTGTCTGGTCCTTGCTATCCTTACGGTGTGGTTTCCTTTGTAATTCATGAAACCTCCTCCACGCTTTCTATCCATTTAAAGCATCTTTACTCCTTCATTTGCTCCTCTAAGCGCTGTCCCGCCTGTTGGAAGACATCTTGGATTTCTCCGCTGTTAAAATCTAATCAGCTTCCTTCCTCGCAGGTCGCGTCCTACCGCCCAATAGCTATTCTATTTCGACTGTCTATCATCTTTGAACGCCTTGTTTTTCGTTATGTATTCCCAAAAATTCGTCACATCATCTCTTCTTATCATGGCAACCTTCCTGGTCGCTCTACGATTACTAACCTGCTCACTCTGATCGAAAACTGCTACTTTCAGTTGTATTATCTTTCTGGACATATCAAAAGCGTTTGATCGCCTCCCTCNTATGTGTGCATTTCATTTTTATATTTATGTCGTCATTTTAGTTAAATGCAGCAATCCCATCCTCAGTACTATACTGCTCAAAATCCAAATGTTCAACATCATCCGACTGAGGCTTTAGATACGATTTCTCGTTATAAGCAAGTTGTTCCTCGCATTAGAAGTGCACTGACTCAATTGCTTCAGGTTTTTCTCTTCATTTTGTAAAAAGCTATCTACAAGCTTTCCTTTATGATGTAATTAACGTGTTTTCCTCTAGTCCAGGTGTCCAAAGCCTAAAATATGTGTTTTTGTTACTCTAGCTGTTAATTTTTGAAGTTATTATATTAATGTATGCTGACTCTTCAATTTATGTACATTTTGCATTAGGATTTTTGCCACTTTCATGCCCTAGACTTCTTGACTAATTTTGGCGTTTCACGCGCCTTATATAAAATAATTTTATTGTTTCCTCATTGTTTATTAATTTTTTTCAAATCTATATTCATCATATAATTTCTTGCAACATTTTTCGTTTCCTGGAAGGTTTAGGAGTAATTATAAAAATATTATTTCTCTATTTGAATGGAAATCAATCAATGACTTTATAAGCGTTATTTTAGGGAAATTTACAAAGTTTATATGCAAGATAGAACAAATCTAATGAGCAGGGGTAAAATATTCGGCAATATTTTTCGCCGAAACAAAAACTTTTAATTTTGAGCGTTGTTTATGAAAATAAACATAGTTTAACTTTGTATTATTTACTTCAGCGCCCATGATATTTCTTTCATGCTTAAATCTTGCAAGTTGTCTGGTCCTTGCTATCCTTACGGTGTGGTTTCCTTTGTAATTCATGAAACCTCCTCCACGCTTTCTATCCATTTAAAGCATCTTTACTCCTTCATTTGCTCCTCTAAGCGCTGTCCCGCCTGTTGGAAGACATCTTGGATTTCTCCGCTGTTAAAATCTAATCAGCTTCCTTCCTCGCAGGTCGCGTCCTACCGCCCAATAGCTATTCTATTTCGACTGTCTATCATCTTTGAACGCCTTGTTTTTCGTTATGTATTCCCAAAAATTCGTCACATCATCTCTTCTTATCATGGCAACCTTCCTGGTCGCTCTACGATTACTAACCTGCTCACTCTGATCGAAAACTGCTACTTTCACTCTGATAGTAATGATCCTGGTTGTATTATCTTTCTTGACATCTCAAAAGCGTTTGATCGCCTCCCTCATTCCATTCTGCTTGACAAGTTACGTTTATTTGGTTTTGATGTGGATTTCATCGAACTGTTCCAGTCTTACCTGACCAATCGTCACCAGTGTGTCAAAATCAACTCGTCTATCTCTTCTCCTGTCCCCGTTACTAGTGGTGCCCCTCAAGGCTCAGTGTTTGCTGTTCTTTTCTTCCTCGTTGCCATTAACGACCTCCCTCATTCTGTTCTCAACTCGTCTTGCCTGCTGTATGTTGACGACACTGCGATTTTTTATTTTGGTTGGTCTTTTGCTTCGAACATTTTTTCTGATCTTGAGCACTTGTCTACTTGGTCCTCTGTCAACCATCTTGATTTTAGCACTACCAAGACATGTGGTATTTCCTTTTCTGTGGCTCCCCCTTCTGATTTGCCTCTACCTGTGAACTTTGCGCCTCATCACACTCATCTTGGAGTTCAACTTGCTGCAAACTTAAATTGGACTGGACATGTGTCTTTGCGTCTCCGCAAAGCTAATTCCTCGCTATTTGCCCTTTTCCGTAATGTTCCTTTTAATACCTCGTCCGCTGTGAAACTCTCTTTGTTCAAGTCCATTCCTCGCGCCATTCTTCTCTACGCGTCTCCTTGTTGGTGGCCTTCTCGTGCTTTGTTCCACTCCATGGAACGTTTCCAGAAACGCGCTTTCAAATGGATTTCCTCTTTGGACTATAAAGACGCTCTGCTGAAATTCTCCACTCTCCCGCTGTCACTCTACTTCCATGCCTGTGATCTCCTTCTGTTCAATCGACTACTGACTCGCAAATTGGATCTTGATCCTTTTGATTTCATTAAGTTCTCCAATTCCTGCTGCACTCGCTCTGATGATGTTGTCACCTTCTCAATTCATCATACAAAGAATCTTTGATGGCTCAAGAAACATCGCACCCTTCACTCGTTTTTCAATCGTGCTTGTACTGCTACTAATTACATCTTGACTCTCAACCCTCCAACGGTGATTGATTTCTTTTCCCCGCCGCCGAGCTTCAAGAAATCTTTGATGGCTTTCCTCTTTGCTGAGCCCTTCTCCAACTTCGCCTACTCTTCCATCTGTTCCTATTTCATCTCCTGTAACTGTCCTCGCTGCCGTAAAACTTGACTTGTTTTTATTTTTTGTTGTGCATGCCTTCAGCGGCTAAATAAAGTCATTCATTATTATTATTATTATTAAAAAATGCCGAAATGTGTTGATTTTCAAAAGCTGCTGAAAAAGTAAACCTTGAATACAGTTTTCAATTGGGGGCTGCGCGAAAATTTTCTTCAATATATTTCAATCTGCGCGGTAGAGCAACAATAACAATGTGCAAATCGTATCCCGTGTGCCTATGAACAAATACATGAAAAAACGTCTGTTTAAAATATTTTTTAAATCAGCCAGCTCTGCTGTATAACAGTCTTACTTTGTATATTTTTAGGATGCACATGCTATTTTGTATTATAACAGTATATGTGATACAAATGAATATGCCCATCCTGTATCACCGGCAAAGTTTGAAAAGTCGTTAGAAAACTTTCATCAGGTGTGTTCTCAGGCAGAGCAGCTATTGAAGCAAGCGCAAAACACATTGCATCAGTGTAAGATCATCACTAAATATACAAACACTCTTCAAGATAATAATTTCGCAAGATACTCAGAATTTATCCAAATGCATGAAGATTACATAAATCAACTCTGCGATTTGTTTCATCAAACAGACTTGGATTCAAACTCAGATCCACTTACTAGTTTATTAGCTTAAATTATTTGTTTTAAGTGAAAATATATATTTTATAGGTATATTGAAAGTTTTTAATAAAATGCGTTGGCAAAATCTGATGAAATAAAAATATGAATAAAATGCATGGAATTATTTAGATTCTGTTGCATCACCTTTGAGCAATGTTTTAAATAGAATTATGCTGGAAATTACTTCTAGTACTCGAATTACGAACAGTGTCGCCGGAAGTGGGGTGGCAAAGATGGCAGTCGCCATCGCCAATTTTCATGTTATAGCCTAAATGGAAAAGAACTAACACTGCTGATTTTTATTGAAAAAATTTTTTAATGAAAAAAAACAGTTCCAAAATGTATACAGATTTCTGAAGATTTCTTGAAGGTTTCTAGAAATTATTGGTAAACTACAGTGTTATATGTGAAGATAACTTATCTCTATAGATCATAAAATAAATCATAACATCAAATCATTACATTGGTCTAAAATACAAAATCTTTAAAAAATTTCCAAATAAATGTACGAAGTTTTACTCCTTAATGTTGAATCGCTTCCGGCCTTTCTGATGCGAACACAAGTCAAAACAGTTTCCCATAGCAACACTATTTCTTGTAAATATATGCTTCCTTTTAACTCATAAACATGGTTTTTTGTTCCGAGTAAAATTTTCTTTGACACACATAATTTTTATTAGCTTGGAACTTGTCAAGCGCAATGTTTGAAATTTTTTTTAAAATGTATGATGCAAAATTGAGTTTTAGTATGATTAATACAAAAACAGTAAAGCACCATTATTAATTTCGGCCTATTTCAAAAGGCTTGCCAGCTATGTTTGCTTTAATCTGGCAGGTAAGTGCTATGATGTATCAAATAAAATATATTAGATACATTTCTTTCAGTGACACACAATGCGCTCTCACAGGTTACGCATTTTAATGTGATTGTTTAATAAATGTTGAAATACCTTATTGACTCAGGATGTTACCGATGGCAGCTTATAACACTGTACAACAAAATTTATTGAATATTTTTTCACAAACAAAATTATAATATTCTATTATTCTATTTTTTGTCATTAAACCACATAAATTTCGTTTGAAGTTAATGAACAGATTTTTTAGTTGCAAATTTTATCTATGACATTTTAATTAGCCCCTTTCTCTTTGCTCTCAGTAAAAGCAAAATCCTGCCACGCATTCCTCTCTAAAGTTTGCAAATTTCAATTTCAACTTCACCTTAAACGTGTGTTCCCACTATCGATTTTTATCATCAATCGGTGATAAATTCGATAGTGTGAACGCTCCATCCGATTTTTTGGCAAAACAGCCAAATTACTGTCATCTGATAATTTATCAGTTGATAAAAGTCGATAGTCTGAACGGTACGAAAACTAGTCGAATAGCTACTTGAAACTAATTGCTTACTTCTCAAGTAGGGAACAGACTTCCAAAACGTAAATTATTGTCATTGAAATATTTCAACTTCAAATTATGTAAACATTGTTTACATTCAAAGACAAACCAATCCATAAACAGGTGTTGTTGTTTTCCTTACTGTCAATCAAAAGATGATAATTTATCATCTGATAAAAAATCGATAGTCTGAACGCTCTTCCAACT
>CABFPE010000496.1:590497-611042 GCA_900660155.1 Hofstenia miamia
TAAAAACGGCTCGTTTTGGGCTCGTTGTATACCCAATACTCTGCTCAAGCTCTGCTTGGCTCGTTAGAAGCTGGGCTCGTTGAAAAGTCTGGAATATATTATATAAAACGATTTTATCTTATTTCTAATTTACAGTTTATAGAATAAAAGTTAACTTCAAAATTAATAATAACAATATTTACAGATAAACTATACAATTTTGGATTTCTCAAATTAGCTTTACAAAATATTATTTGCATTTCATAAATAAGGAGACCTAGGAAAAATCAATTGATGGTCCAATTGATCTCCTTAAAAATATAAACTCAAAAATTTACAATCTGGTGTATAATACAACAAAAGAACTTTTAACTTTAGCATTATAATTACCAATGCGCAATAATTATAAAATGCTTTCCCCGCGAGCGTGCTGTGCTTTCCGCGATTTATGCTACTTCGCTCATTACGCTACCTGAAGACGGTTAAACAAAACTAAATTATTAGCTCCCTCTAAAGAATCTCGGCAGAGATTAACTAATTGTCTTGTTCAACATGTTAGCAGCTATCAAAAAACGCAATCTGAATCATCCAACAAAACTACGCAGAATTAAAAACAAATTGTGGCATCNGCCGTAATTTCTAAGCTCGCTTTGGCTCGGCTCATTTATATTTTGAATAAGTTCAGCTCGGCTCGCCACAGAAAATCTTTCAATGAAGCTTGTTTCAGCTCGGCATTTTTTTTAAAAATATTGTGCTTTCAGAATTTTTTCAATTGCTCTTCCTATTATTTAATAAACATTTCTAAAATATGATTATAAGTAAGGAATATTGAATGAAAAAATAAGGAAAATCTGCATAATCAAATTAACAAGCAGCACTATAAATTTGGTTTGCTTAAAAACGGCTCGTTTTGGGCTCGTTGTATACCCAATACTCTGCTCAAGCTCTGCTTGGCTCGTTAGAAGCTGGGCTCGTTGAAAAGTCTGGAATATATTATATAAAACGATTTTATCTTATTTCTAATTTACAGTTTATAGAATAAAAGTTAACTTCAAAATTAATAATAACAATATTTACAGATAAACTATACAATTTTGGATTTCTCAAATTAGCTTTACAAAATATTATTTGCATTTCATAAATAAGGAGACCTAGGAAAAATCAATTGATGGTCCAATTGATCTCCTTAAAAATATAAACTCAAAAGTTTACAATCTGGTGTATAATACAACAAAAGAACTTTTAACTTTAGCATTATAATTACCAATGCGCAATAATTATAAAATGCTTTCCCCGCGAGCGTGCTGTGCTTTCCGCGATTTATGCTACTTCGCTCATTACGCTACCTGAAGACGGTTAAACAAAACTAAATTATTAGCTCCCTCTAAAGAATCTCGGCAGAGATTAACTAATTGTCTTGTTCAACATGTTAGCAGCTATCAAAAAACGCAATCTGAATCATCCAACAAAACTACGCAGAATTAAAAACAAATTGTGGCATCAGTACGAAATCAGAAATCAGCTAATTATTCTACTATCTTAGCTTATTGAGGATTTCAAGTCGATGCATGGATTTACCGATGCTACAAAATAATTAACTCCTAACCCTAACCCCTCCTGCTATTATACCCTATTCTAATAAAAGTTAAGTCAACAAGGAAAAGTGGCCACACTTAGCTGACCTGATACAGATAACCTTTAAGAAAAGTCATATAAGACTAGAGCCCTAATTAATATAAAGAATAAAGATACCCTAACACTTGGGTGCAAGTAGTGAACCTAGGTGCTTAGTTAAATAACCTAAACTCAGTGTGTTTCCCATCTCGTGAAATTTAGGTGAAAGCAATAATAACAATTTTTGTTATGAATGAAAAGCAGTACAATAGCCCTAACCGTACACCTAACCTATGTTAAGGGAAAGTAAACCACCCAAGTCGTGCCACGTTTTTTGTGCCCTTTAAATACGCACGTTGAAATTTAAAAACACATAATTTAATAAAGTAGTAAGTCAAAGATAAAAAGCAAAAAAACGAATTTCTGAGACTGAATTGAAGAATGTAAATGAACAAATGACTTGCATATACACAAATTTAAACTGGTATTCATAAACAAAACATATTGATGAAAAATATGAAAAAATAGCTGACTTGTACAAAATTGGTCTTCTGCTCTCATTTTACCGCACTACCAATTAGCAGAAATTCAAACTAAAATATATAGCACTGTTGTCGTTTTGTCAAATTACAATTGAAATAAAATCGTAAAATTAATATTGAAATTCTAATAAAATAAAGAATGAAAAATGTTTAATGTCTTTATGCCAAAATATGCTCTCTCAAACAGATAAGAAGATACATTGCCGCAAACGTTTGAGAGTGGTAGCTGAATTCCTTGCAATTGGACCATCCATGTATCACCACCTTAAAGCTCCGGGATTACTAAGAACTCCCATGTGCGTTCATTCTTACCCGGGCGCAACCATTAAAGATATAGCAGATGTAATACCTCTCTATTCTGAAGCGAAAAATTTAAAGAGAATTCTCAAAGAAAGGAAATTTTACAGATAAGCATAAGAAATTAATTAATGTTATTGAAATTAAATTTAGTTCAGCTAAAGTTTTCCTTGGTGAAATAGCTCCTTTTCCTAAGAACGAGGAGTTAACAAAAAATCGTTTGAAATAAATTTCCTGATTAAGCAAAAGCCAAACTGTTAAATTTTACTGTTTTAGATAATTCTAACTTTTTTGATTTAGGATCTACTGCTAATAGAAGTTTAGTCACAGAAAACGGAATGCACTACTACAAAAAGGTTATGGAAGGCTTGCCCAACCTATCAAAGTCTTTTTTAACACGTTCCCGCACCGTGTATCCCATCAACGATCGGTTGATGAAAAGACAGACACCGCCAGCTCTAGATCTTTTACCCTGCAGCATCCGCTTCAACACCGCTTTTTCAAACGCACACCGACTTTTACATTACAAAACTTCCGCTAAAGCAACCTTTACTCTCACCGCCAATATTCAGGTGACGAAGTTGCGCTGACGTTCTTTCAACAACACCGCCGTTGTCACCTCTGAGGTTCACAGAATTATAAACTTTCTTAGACTTTCCTAATGATGGTAAATTTTATTTTTATATTCTAACTATACTTGAGTTATGGCGAATATTTCGCCTAATTTATGTTATTGCCAATAACTCATGTTCTATCTTATACTTAATATTTATTCTTTTTAATTCAAACTTCAGTGCTACCTGTGTTAGAGAAATATTATCTTTATATAAACATAAGTTAAGAAACAGCATGAATACATGCAAGATATTTAAAAAGTGGATTTGCATTAAAACAACAAAACATTCTTTATTCTATTTTCTAGTACTAACAATAATGTTACTTATATCCGGCATCGAGATTATCCCCGGGCCTTCCAAACTGATAATATTTATGAATACTCAGAATTATCAAACATAATGCATTCTAATAATTCTTTTAAATGTATTCACATAAATTTTCAGAATCTCTCAATAAAAAATTCGGAATTTAGATAATTCACTTCTGAACTGGATACAAACTTTATTCTGGGCATAACTGAAACTTGGTTTACAAATAATAATGACAATTCATCCTGGTCCATCGATAATTCTAAATTTGAAATATTTACAAAGGACAGATATCCAACCTTTCATTTTAATAAGACAAAAAGAGG
The DNA here is from genome assembly GCA_900660155.1 of Hofstenia miamia. NCBI lineage: Eukaryota > Metazoa > Xenacoelomorpha > Acoela > Hofsteniidae > Hofstenia > Hofstenia miamia. The sequence continues at coordinate 594,182 of CABFPE010000496.1, forward strand.
TGGTGTCATGTTTTTAATACCTAAAATACTCAAACCTAAACTTAGGACAGATATAGCAAAAGATTCAACTTATGAAAGTCTTTGGGTTGAAATTCGAAACCCAGACAAAAATTTTAATAGTCAATTATTAAATATCTCTTATTGTCCAAATAAAACTTATATAAATAGTTTTTTCTTACAAATGGAAGATGAATTTTCTACTGCTCTGAGTTATAACACGAATATAATGGTAATGGGAGACTGGAATGTAAATCTTCTAAACAATAACGAAAAAAGTAAGCTTGGCAATTTTCTCAATACTTTCAATATTTCACTAATAAATAAAAAAATTCCTTCTAGAATTTCTGCTAATAGTAAAACGCTTATTGACTATTTCATGATATCAGAAAATGCTTCGTTTTATAATTATTTTTGTTTTGAATTTCCATACTCAGATCACTGCCTTATAGCTACTTATTCGAATATTCTAAAAGTTTGTAAACCCTCTAAATCTTGGAAAAAATACGAGAAAAATCAACAGAAATATCGAAAAACTTCGACAGAATTTAAAAATCGAAAACTAGAATTCCATATATTCATCATTAACATCTAATGAAATGCTATCACATTTTATAAAAACCTTTACTTTTCTATTTGGATATATGCTGCCCAGAAAAATATATTCTATTATCCGAATATTCCAAAAAACTGAAAATAATGTTTCAAAGCCATGGATTGATTCTAAAAGCATCGATTTAATCGAAATAAAGAAACAGAAATCGAAAAAATACTTAAATTCCGAAACACTGGAAATCATAATGCTTATAAATCTGCATGAAATTTATGAAATATTGCTATAAGAAAAGCAAGTAATAATTATTCCCGTTTTCAGTATCAAAGTCTTTCTTCCCAAAAAAATAAATGGGAATTTGTTAACAATTTGCTAAATAGAAAAAACATGCGAACCGAAGAAATAGAAAGAATATACTATAAAGATAAATCCATTACAAATATGAAGGATATCTGCAATGCTTTCAATGAAGTTTTCCTAAATTTAGGAAACTACAACGGTATGAATGTACCTTTTTGCCTTAATAAACCCAAAGGAACTCCAACCTCTTTCTCTTGTTTCGCAACAAAATATGAAATCATAAAGTCGATACAATGTTTAAAAATAAATCCAGTGGACCCTCTCTAATACCACCATGGTTCCTAAAACTCTCAGGTGACTTAATAGCTGAACCAATATGCTACATTTTAAATACATGTATAAGACACTCGTTTTTTCCAGATGAATTAAAATGGGCAAATATAGCACCATTATTTAAAAGAAATAATCCCGAAGGCATGCGAAAATTATAGACCCATTTCGATCACTTCTCCAATCAGCACAGCAAAATTTTTGAACGAATTCTTTTTAATCAAATTAACTAGCATCTTTGTAAACATTATCTCTACTCCAAAACACAATATTGGTTTCGTAAAGGTATTTCTACGAGCAACGCTTTAATACAAACTACAGAAAAATGGCCATCAACAATAAATGATAATGAATACTCAGCAATTGTTTGCTTAGACCTCTCGAAAGCTTTCGATTCCATAGACCGCAGTATCTTACTACAAAAAATTAAATTTCTAGGTTTTTCTAATGACAGCAAAGGACTTATCTCCAGTTACTTATACAATCGCATGCAAAGAATTAAAATTAATGAATCTTTTTCAGATTGGGTATGCACTAAAAATGGGGTTCCTCAGGGTACAATTTTGGGTCCCTTATTAGTTAATATTTACATAAATGATTTGTCCGAGCAAGTAACATGTGACGTTATACAATATGCAGATGACACAATATTATTTCATTCTAATAAATTTCTCCTAAAAGCGGTTCAAACTCTCGAAACAAACTGTGCTTCTCTTGCTAAATATTTTGCTTCTATAAAACTAAGAGTAAATCCACAAAAAACTCAATTCTGTATTGTTAAATCAAAAACTAAATCTACTGATACTTCAAAATACATACTTAATTTCAACGGCATTCAAATATAACAGGTTGAGTCTTTTAAGTACCTCGGAAAAATTTCTGACATAAATCTAAATTTTGAAGAGCAACTAAATCATGTTATTAGAAAAATGGCCATATCGACTAAAGCAATAAACATTATTTCTCAAAAACTTCCAACTAAAGCAAAAATTCAATTAATATATGCTCTAATATTAAGTCATTTTAACTATGCCAATGTACTCTACACAGATATAAACCAAAAATTTCTCAGGAAATTCCAAGTGCAACTAAATTGGGCTATAAAAGTAGCAGTAAATAATCATAGCTTTAATAAGAATAATGAATATAGAAAATTTTCAAAATTATTTCTACATCCGCAATGTTACATCCATATGAATGTCTTAAAGACGTTCTTCAAAATAGTTAACAATACCTTCCCATATTACAAAAATGACTTTCTTGCTGCAAAATTGGTCAATAAACAAAATAAAAGAACACACATAATTGAACCTATTAGGTATAAGAAACGAATAATGAAAAATTGATTTCTAAACACAACTATAAATATATGGAATTTATTACCAATATAGGTATGTTAAACAAATAAGTAGATTAAAAATTTTTAAAATTGATATTAAAAAATATTTTTGCACGTATAATATAAAAAATTGAAATGGCGAGGTTATAAATTTTATAATGCTGATTACTCTATTAATAGAATAGCCCAAGTTAACCACTATTTTTATTTGTAAATATTCATTGTTTTGTCTTTTTGTTTAGTTTTTTATTACTTTCTTGACGCTTTTAGAATTGTTATCAGTATTTCTGTTTATTGTTAAAATAATTTCTGAATATAGATTTTTCTTCTTCTTCTTCTAATTGCAATCTAATTCAATATGCCGATGACACTTGCCTCTTCAGCGATAATAAAGTACATCAATGCACCTACAAGTGGAATCAATAGAATTCAATTGCAACAAATTGTTAAAATATTTTTCAACGCATAAGTTGAAGCTAAGAGGGAGTTTTGTATTTTACAGCCCAATAAAAGTAACTAAGATGTTTTCAAAATGACTTTGAAAATTAATAATGTTAATGTACCTATTGTAGACACTTTCAAGTACTCATATTAACATAACAGTTAGAAAACTAGCTATAGGTATAAAAAGTATGACACTAGTAGTTAAGCAGTTAACACCTTGTGCAATTATTCAATTGTAAACATTTATCTGAATAAAGAATATCTTATCTTATCTTATATATATATATATATATATATATATATATATACATATTTTGTAAAGATTGCAATGTAGTAAAAAAAAATTATATTTATTCTGCTAGAATTAACACGGTATTTATAACGTGCGTTGTTTTCTACATTCGCATCACTGTACCAACGCATTGCTGCCCTCTCTTACTGGGGGTGTGTACCATAACGCGTTACATTTCCCTATCTTAAGAAGTTTTGCAGTCTGCTTCATAGTCTGTAACTTCCAAGGTTTACAACGTTTCGGAATGTTTCAACTTATTGACGTATTCTCCTTGGGCGCTTAACCTGCATGCAGTCATCCTCCTTTTGACTATCTTCTTGAGATGTTTTGCTTTGATGAGATGGAGTAGGGAGTTGGTACAATGGTACAGAGTCTTCTTTCTCATTCTTCTCATCATCTGACTCGTAGTAGTTTCCCGGACTGTCATATTCAAGCCTATTTCGTAAAATCTATGTATGTATCGTCTGCTTCGTCGAATTACTACACCTCAATCTGATTTCTGGACAAAGGATCATGGTTCGTCTGCTTTCCAAATTACTGTGCCAAATGAATTCAGGTTATTTATATACACTCAGCTACCATCTGGAATATCATCCAGTACTTTGCAATTCTTATCATAGCAGTGCTTCTGTTTCTGGGACTTGCTAACATTGAGGCTAGTCATTTATGAATGGCAAGCGGCTGAAGGTCTTAAAACTTTTTGAATTGTTGGTATATTAGTTCGTAAAATGCGACTGTACATTAGTTGCGCTTGGGAATACTGTATGTCTTGCAAAGGTAGTTTTATAATGAAGAAGTCCGATGTTGATGTTCCCTCATTTTTAGTAAGTTCTCTTAAGGATGGAGACAGCCTTTTCCGCCAATTCATTTGACTGTGGCATCGCGGAATTGAGTGAACAAATCTGAAGCCAAGTTGGCGTCCCACGTCACTGATGTCTTTTCCGGCGAAAGGTATGTGATCTGGAAAGATTGTCTCTTGTATACCATGATAAGCAAACAGTAAGTATAACTTCGAGTTAATTGTTTTTGAGCATTTTTTTACAATCTGGTAGGTATTAATCTTGAATAGTAATCAATTGCTACTAAGAAGCTTTTACCATCTATGACTACTATATCAAGTCCAACTTTTTGAAACGAAAAGGAAGGACGTTCGTGTGGACGCATGAGTTCTTTGCAAAGAGCGTATCTATGTTGCATGCACGTTGAACAGTCTTTAACGAGCTTTTCTAAGGAGTAGGATAATGCGGGAAAACAGTGACTGCCGCGCAAGCTGCTTTGTTTATTCAAATTTGCCGTATGCAGTGTTTTCGGGATATGCGCCTGTGTACGTTTGGGTATTACTATCTTTGTTCCAAACACGACCAACCCTTTTGAGGCGGGTAGTTCGTTCCGAATCTTGTAGTATGGTCTTGCATCTAATTAACCATTCTTACTGTGCTCCGGCCCCCATTCATGATATATTGCTTCACCACTCTCAATGCGGAGTCTTCTTTTAGATCTTGCTTAATTCTGGGAAGCCAAACACTGCCCAATTTATCTCCCAATGACGTGATGACTTGATGTAAAGCTATCGCAATCCTTTCTTCTACGTTACTTTTCTGATTGGTTTCATCTGAATCCTACACAGAGTGTCAGCAAAAACAATCTGATTTCCGGGTTTGTATACTATTTTCAGGTTCGGATATTTCTGAAGAATAACAAAAAGCCTTTGTATTTGAGGAGGACAATAGTTATGTGACCACCATATACGTATTGCTAGCAATTCTTTCTCGATCTAAGAATAGTTTTCTGAAACTGACATGGATCTAGCTGCATATGCACATGGTTGTGAATCTTGAATTAAACAAGCACCAAGAGCGAATTGAGAAGCATCAACTTCTATACATACAGATTTGCTAATATCAAAGTGTCTTAGGGCTGGTTCTTCAATCAGTATCTCTATCATTCTTTTAATAGCTTCATCGTCCTCTGGATGCCATACAAATGGAATGTTCTTCTTCTTCAAAAGATATCTCAGAGTGTATGTTAGGGACGTTATGTTGGGAATGAATGGTGATAAGAAGTTGATCATTCCAATTATTCGCCTCAAGCTCTTCTTGTCCGTAGGTTTGGATAGGTTTTTAATTGCTTCAATCTTGGAGGGATCCAGATGGAACCCGCTTTCATCTATTACATACCCCATGTACGTTATTGATTTTACTAGAAATTGAAGCTTTTCACGATTAAATTTGATGTTATTTTGAAATGCCCTTTTTAATACAGATTCGAAAGGTATGAAGTGCTGATGGACAGCAATGACTTTAGGAATGTCCCCGAAAATGTTGACGACCACTTTTTGAGCTTTGTTCGAAGCAGAAGCTAATCCAAATGGGAGGCGATTCCATCTCATTCTGCCAAGCGGAGTATTGAAAGTTTAGAGCAAGAATGACTTATAATCAAGAGGGATATGCCAAAGCAGTTTGAGGGATCAATCACTGCAAAATACTTTTTATTGTTGTAGAACGCATTTCATCGAACTAATTAGGTATAAGTAGCGAATAATGAAAAATTCATTTCTAAACACAGCTATAAATATACGGAATGGATTACCAAAATATATTTAACAAACAAGTAGATTAAAAAACTTTAAAATGGATATTAAAAAATATTTTTGCACGTATAAATTTTATAATCCTGATTACTCTATTAATAGAAACTAGCAATCGTCATAGCAGAAGTTAACCACTTTTTATTTGTAAATATTCGTTGTTTTCTTTTTTTTGTTTAATTTTGTATTACTTTCTTGACACTTTCAGAATTTGTTATCAGTATTTTTATTTATTGTTAAAACAATTTCTGTGTATATATTTTTCTTCTTCAACGAAGAATACTTTAATGGATACAGGATTGTTATTGAATTACACCTCAAATAGGTCTTTAAATTACAAAATATATTTAATTAAAGGATGTATTCATCGAATATTTCACAATTGCAGCACATATAGATCAATTAACCAAGAAAAAGGGAAACTTAAGATAGAATTAAAAATGAATGAATATCCAATTGATTTCATAGATCGATATATTAAGAAATCATTAGAAGACATTTTAATTAAGAACAAAAGATCAAAAAACAATCAAACTAATTATGAATATTATTCTAAGAGGGAATATAGAGAACTCCACACTGAAAACATGATCAAAGAACTCAGAAAATATCAATAATTAAAGAAAAGTTAGATTTATATGCAGCAATGATAAACTAAGAACGAAATTGTAATTAAAATCTACAACTGAAGAAACCAATAAGTCAAATACAATTTATCAAATAAAATGCAGCTGTGGTGAAGATTATATTGGTTTTTCTATTATAGGCAAATATCAAGAAAAATTAAAGAACATGAGACCAGTTCTAATATATCTAATCATCTAATTAAGTGTGGACTAAATTTTAAAAGAAGTAATTATATATTAAACTTGCCAATTTTTAAAATTTAAAAAATATAATTATTTTTGTAAGATCTAGTAAATTTAGAGGGAATAATTAGTAAAGAAACCTGACGATGACTTTGTATTCGAAATATATCAGCACCCACTTATTAAGTTTAATTGATGAAACATTGGCAAAGACAGCATTATTTGTTTAATACGTTTGATCAATAGATTTTAATACAAAATATAGGTCTTCAATGTTACATTATCTAATAATCTGCAAATAAACAATGCTTTTCCCATGGGCCTGTTAAGCAATAAAGGGTGTCTTGTTTATACGGCATTAATCTTAAGAAAGAATTTATATAAAGCCACAGTCTCTTTTGCAATCTCATGAAAATATTGTAATGCATTTTCTTATCGCAACCAAACAAAAACTAACGGCTATTATTAGAGCGCCAATTAAGACATATTTCCCTGTGATCTCTGCGTTAAATGTATTAGTTTCCAAATCTAAGTGGGACGTAAAGCAAAACATACAAAACTTTTCAGATTTCATGCAGCATTTACTTCGGCAATTAACCATGAACATAATTTCATTACAGTGGAAAATTATCCGAATATGACAAGACAACTAGCAATGCATTTTGCAATTGATTGTCAGGTGGGAAAGGTGCACATCAAAATGGACAAAAATTTATTCCTAACCTTAAAAAGGCTGTAAACTTAATACATGTATATGTACATGAGAACTTAATTATATGTTGTTGTTGTTGTTGTTGTTGTTGTTGTTGTTGTTGTTTGTGTTGTTGTTGTTGCTGCTGTTGTTGCTATTGTTGTTGTTACATATAGCTAGAATGTCATAAAGGCTAAACGCAAGATGCAGTTTCAAAGTGTTATGACCACATCCAATAACAATTAGTGTTTAGCAAGAACATTAAGTCCCCATGGATTTTACTGGGATTTCAGTTGGGCTGGGGCATAAATGAAGAAATTGGAACTATGGATTTTAAAATATTGCTCTTAATGATTGTGAATTTTTGGTCCACAGAACTCTAACATCAATGCATCGTTTGTAATAATAATGAAATGCGTCGCTTGTGTAGTCACCCTGTGTATAATATACGGAACACTGAGTAAATTGCAAAAAAATGCGTTTAGTTTTCAAACGCTTGAAATTGTTGGTGACAGTATCAGCCTTAAGTTTGACTATATTTATTAAGTGTATTTTGAACTTAACATATAGCATAGGGAAATATCAGTGGCAAAGGAATGCCTTTGCAAAAAGATAAAGGTTATTCAAAAAAATATTTAACATCTTTCAACGAGAAATATCTAGGCAGTTATTGATGCCACATTTCTTTGAAATCTACAAAAAATAGATTGAAAAAAATTCGTTGAAAATGTTCGCAAAATTGAATGTCCTTTTAAAAACACACCAAGCTGCTTAAAGCAAAACTTCCAAAATGATATGTTCCATTCATTAATAAATTAAGGTGTTTTACAGCTGAAGCATTTATTCAATTATCCGGATTTAGTTTGTATCCAACAACAACAACAACAACAACAACAACAACAACAACAACAACAACAACAACAACAACAACAACAACAACAACAACGACAATAACAACAGCAACAACAACAACAACAACAACAACAGCAACAACATATATGTAATTTCTCATGTACATATACATGTATTAAGTTTACAAACTTATGAAGAACATAAATAATGCAACTTTCTTCATATGAGCTTAGTTATGACAGTAAATGGTTGTTTCTTGGTTACGTTTATAAATTACATATAAGTTAATAAATATTTTTACTTATTGTTCTTGAGTTGCACATCTTATTCTATATTTAGTCAGATAATTGATATTTTGTCGTGTAATCATGTTTTTCAACTTCTTAAATATTGAATAATTTTTTTCACTTCTTGTACTGTAATCCAATTTGTTACATAGTGATATTGAATAATTTAGGAATCCGTTCTTCATTTCTTTTCTATTATACTTAGTTTTACCAAATGTAATTGTTCTTTGATTTAAATGATTAGAAATGTTCGATTTTCTTTTCCAAAATATCGATAAACATCTAATATTTTGAAGAGCTTCTAATGATCTTAGATGATATTTACACATTATTTCTTTTTTATTTTTGTTGCTAATTATGTTTATTCCCTATTTAAATACTTTCTCTAATTTGGATTTTGCTTTTATATTTAAGTTTGTTAATAAACAAGATGAGTACAAGAAATGAGATAGAACAAATGCATTTATCTCTATAAAGTTAGGGCGTGCCTCATTACTAGGACCAGACTTGTCAACGAGTCGAGCTTCTAACAAGCCGAGCAGAGCTTGAGCATAGTATTGGATATACAACGAGCCAAAACAAGGCGTTTTAAACCAAACCAATTTTATAGTGCTGCTTTTTAATTTGATTATGTAGATTTTTCTTATTTTTTCATTCAATATTCCTTACTTTTAATCCTATTTTAGAAATGTTTATTAAATAATAGAAAGAGCAATTGAAAAAATTCTGAGAGCACAATATTTTTAAAAAAAATACCGAGTTGAAACGAGTCTCATTGAAAGATTTTCTGTGGCGAGTCGAGCCGAACTTACTCAAAATTTAAACGAGTCGAGGCAAGCCGAGCTTAGAAATTACGGGTCGTTGACAAGTCTGACTAGGGCAACAAAAATGAATACAGTTAATATTTAACCATAAACTCATATTGCTCTCAAAGTTGGAGGAGTTTAAAAAAAATTGCAATATAGTCATATTTCCAAGTTCAGAAAGAAAGTTATGGTGATACTAAAACGCACTAATTACTAATTTTAGACACCTGACTATCAAAAGAAGTTGTTTCTATTTTAGAAAACTTTTGTCTAAATAACGAAAATTTTTGCCTGAGAATATAAATATTTATCTTGCTTTCACCTCAATTCTTCGTATACATATTAGTAAATTGTAGTTTTTCAAAATTTTTTTTTGTTTAACAGAAACGTTAATATTTAGCATATGTTAGGTTGATATTTTGGTTGCTTCTGTCATGAAAATGATCTTTCCTCATTCTTTCATGATGATTTCACATATCCTTGCAGTCCAAGATCAGAAGTTGGACGGATGACTGTATTGAAATAATTAATTATAATTTCTCAATGATGTAAATTTTCGCACATGAAACTTGCTATATATATATATTTATGCACAAACATCAACTAAGAGAAGAAAATTTTTACATCCAACTAAGATCAGAACATCATAAAATAGGAGAGGCATTAATAATTAAACAATCAAACAAAGATCAATTATTGAATAAACAACTAAGCATGATATCATTGAACTTATTTTAAGAGCATGCAATATTAAAATATATAAAGTGTAGTCTATTGTAAATATATTTAGTTTTTTACCGCATATTTGTACTGATGATGTTTTATATAAACGAAACCGGTCTATCCTTTCCTTAGCGTCTATGCTAAAAATAAATATGAAGAAGCTCAGTATAATCACTTCGAATATATATATATATATATATAATAGAAAATATGGGTAAAAATAATAATTACTCCCATAATAATTTGTTAAACAAAGCTTTTGATTCATCTTTTTTGTATTCGATTACTACATTGCTGTTTTTTGATTTAAATATTTCTACAAGATTGGAGCTTGTACTGCTTAAGGAAGCTTAGAGTCAGTAAAATTTGGAAATATATTTGAATACATTTGAAGGTGAAAAAGAGATAGATTTACATTAAATCTAAAAAATACTGAATCAACAAATACAGTCGTCTCACAGGGGGGGGGGTCGCCAGAAGTTTATTTAAGGGGGCAATTCTTAATTTATCTAATATTCATGTTTTTATAGAGTACCTTGAGATATTCTTTTATTGCAAATAACAAATAATAATGGAGCCCTAATGAATTCCAATGCTTTCTCAAACATCAATAAACATAATTTGTTCTGAATAAATTATTAATAGTTATTCGTATTTTATACATGTAGCATTCAATTGAATCAAATACAAACGGATTCCAAAAATTAATCAGACGATTTTACTGAATGCAATTGCTTATTTTTTACACCAAAGCGATCTATCATGGCATCAATCTGTAATAGAAATGATGGATGCGTATATAGTTGAGTCAGAACATTATAAACCTTTCATCAGTTATTGTTGATATCAAGTATAATTTCGAATGCTTCAGGCTTTGAAATGGCATTGGGGTTGCAGTGTTTGTCAGAAAGCATCATAAGATTTTCAATATTTGTGAATGGCAGGATAGCAGGTTTGATTACATTCTCCAGCACAGTACCGGTTTGGAAGGTAGAGGCGGTTTCCATTGTTTATATCGGGTTATACACTCTGTTAGCCTAATGGATCTTATGGTGAACTATTGGTTGATATAATTTAATCATTGCAATTATCGGAAAGTAGATATAGTATAATTATATCAAAGATAAAAAATTACTTTAATCTAATAAAAAGATATATTAAATAACTAATTCAATTACCTATATCAAAGAACAATGTTGTTTGTTATTTGAAGCCATTTTAAAATAATCAAATTTTGATTTCTTAAAAACTCTTTTTGCATTTTGTAAAGTTCAAACAAATTTCGTTGAGCACTATAGCAGAAGTATGAAAACAAGAGCATTGGATTTCAATCTTCATTCTGAAAAAATTACTAATAACTAGTTTGATATGCCTATGAATTTTTCGTCAAAATGTCGTTCAAGTTGGTCATGGCATGTTTTGAGATCTAGGCCCTATATTGGGAATACTTGGCAACATTACAGTATTACATACATACCACTTATGAGAAATTAGAGAGGAGAAAAATGCACTGTCCTACATGAATTTTTTGTAATTGAATTTCTTGCATATTAAAATCTACATGTAGCCATTCAAAAATATTTTTCAAATTTTAACTTTTGAAAAGTTTTAATAATGTAGGAGGTTTTATGCATACAAAAATATCATATTTTTTATAAGTCATAAATTAGGTTTTTCTTTATCTCATAGATTGTCACAATTTCTCTTGCAGCTAAGGCCACGGTTAGACTAGCGATTTTTTCAAAAGTAGAAAAATGCAAAAAAAATATTTTGGCACAGTGGGTTGTTTTCATGATTTAGGCTTGGCAGTCAAGTTGTTAAAATTATTTCTTATAGGACTGCGTTAATGACGTTTTCCCTGAATTGTAAGCATAGTGGTACATAGATTTTAATACAATTTTAAGTACAGGTGAATTACTGAGAAGTTGTACGTCATATATTTCAGCAAATATTTAAAAATATACGATGCTATTGATAATGCTTTTGGTTTGACTGTAGTAATTGTGTTTTGCGATATGGCTTACATAATTTATAAATATTCATTTCTAATATTACAAAATGTCCCATTGCAACTAAAAACCTTTCATGTTGAGATTGAAGGTTTATCAAATCAATAAAAATTTTCGATTAGTTTATACGCGAGCCTAAAAGGGAATACCAATCACTAGTCTAATCGCGCCTAAAGATGCAGACTTCACAATTCCGTTACAATCAAGTGAACGACATTTTCTTTTCAATGGTCATTTCTGACAAATGCACTGTTTAGTGATTTTAAAATGATTTAGCAGGATTATCTGCTGTGGTGAAATTCCGAAAATGAAGAGGGTTGACCTTGTTTCCAATCAATGTCATGAACTCCACTTAACGTAAATGTATTTATAATACTTCAAATCGACAAGACATATAATATCTGTGCCTCCATTTTGCCATAATGAAATCAAATTAGAAATGCGCTACATAATAATTTCTGCACATAATTGCAACGGCCTTCATTTTGCCAAATGGCAACAAACCTAATATAGAAAATGACAAAAGTGTAGTATACTATTGAAAAGTGGTTATTTAATAAACAGTAAATTTAGAAACGAACTTTTTATTCCATATTTTTATGAGGAGCTGCTTGAATGTTATGATAGCTATGGTTGAATATCTAATTCTGAGATCATCACTGAATCACTGAGAAATTTATCAGAAATACAGCTTCTGCTGCTACAGAATGTAGTTATAGCAATATCTCATCAGTTAATATTGCGTATGGGCAAGTACGTTAAGAATTTGAGGTGTATTGTATGTGGAGGTAATTTCTCATGAGTAATTACAATTCTTAGGTGTGTTACCATACGAGAACACTATGCAGACGAGGGTTAATATTAAACCGGATCCGTTTCAAATAAAAAAATCACTAGTTCTTAACCCTATTCCAGTTGGGCTTTTTTATGTATGCTAAACAGTCTAGAATGCTCATTTCTTAACGAAATTTGATAAAACTTTGTAGACTTGTAGTATGACATGTTACCATCAAGAAAAAAAAGTACCATAGTTTTTGGTCACGTGGTCATGTGATGACCTCATCATTTTATGTTGACATAGCTGATTTTCTCTGATTTTAGCATTTTTGCAACAAAAATTGCATAAAAAGCATCTTATACTGAGGAAAAAGTACAGGTCCTTTTGACTCAAAATTTTCAGGGATTGGTTATAGATAAATTTTGTTCACTGAGTTAAAAATTTAGTATTTAGTTGTGTAATGGGGTCTAAAAAAAGTTATAAAAAATCTCCAACTGGAATAGGGTTAATAATTACAATAATTAGAATCCGGATTTTGAAGTCTCGGATCCTGATTAGATTGGATTTTCTCTAGGATTCCATCTCTATTACGCAAATGGATATGGATGCTGAACTGGAACGTTTAACACATATACATGTATGTCTAGGCCTACACTTCAAGTAGTCATTAAAAACGTGTATATCAGGAATGTTATATACAAATTTATTATCAAATTTAAAAGAAATATATATTCATTTGCACTATCGACTCTCGAATTATTTTTCTCGATCCCGAATCTCAAGAATCTGCAAAAAAATTTCGGTTCTCAAACCACATTTTCTTGAACTTAGTCTCATTCTTTCAAAGCTTGAATTAATGGAATTAAGTTAGAAGTGCTGTCCCGTCGGGATCATAAATGATATAATATTAAAAAACGTATCTGCGGCTCATACTAACTAATTTTTTAGTATTACAAAATTTTTCTATATAGATGACACTTTGAAGCCCATACACGATAGGTTGCCTTCTGGCGACACCCCTGTAGTCTCAGAGCAATTAGAATATATACTGAGAACTTGATTTTCATTATTTACTTTTCTTAAATAATTGCTTTTTTTAATTGCTGAGGATTTTAAATTTAAAAAGACAAACAAATTTCTAATTTAACCCACCTTTTTAATAATTTTTGCAATTGATACCAAAGAGGTTCTTGGTGAGACCATGGAGTTCTATAGCACTAGAGAGGATTTATATGACAAATGCAGGGCCAATCTTACACAAAATTTCAAAGAAATTCAATCATTGAGTAAACATTCTCAGCCTGCATTGGACAATTGCAAAGGCGCAGTTCACATCTTGTTAGTGCTGTAGAACGCCATAGTGGGCAAACTTAAACATTTATCGGGTTTAAATTTCTATTAATTAATTGCATCTGTCTTGCAAATTTTCTATTTCAGTGATACAGTTTTGGCAATGTTTGAAACGTGTTTTGAATGCAAACACAATTAAAACAGGTAAATCAAATTTCAGTGGAAATACTCCGTCCTATAGAGTGTTATCAAATTGAGATCATAGCGTTACCAAAGAAACGTAATCAGGAAACATTTGAGTGGCAGACGATTTGAAATTGTAGAAAATATGTCTTCTCTCACAGTCGAAAAGCATAAACCCCGCGCCCGATCACCCAACCATCTGGATTATACAATCCAGTTCCCCGTACCCAAATCTGAAGTTAACACCCTCCGCCGTTTTATGGACAAAACTGATAAGTTGTTTGGTGTTAAAGTCATTTTAACTTCAGTAATACCTGCAGCTCAAAACGAGGATGTTCAGCAATTGATTCAAGTTAGTAGTCGCAATCGAAATAAACAAGATGCAGAAGAAGCACANGTTGAATATCTAATTCTGAGATCATCACTGAATCACTGAGAAATTTATCAGAAATACAGCTTCTGCTGCTACAGAATGTAGTTATAGCAATATCTCATCAGTTAATATTGCGTATGGGCAAGTACGTTAAGAATTTGAGGTGTATTGTATGTGGAGGTAATTTCTCATGAGTAATTACAATTCTTAGGTGTGTTACCATACGAGAACACTATGCAGACGAGGGTTAATATTAAACCGGATCCGTTTCAAATAAAAAAATCACTAGTTCTTAACCCTATTCCAGTTGGGTTTTTTTATGTATGCTAAACAGTCTAGAATGCTCATTTCTTAACGAAATTTGATAAAACTTTGTAGACTTGTAGTATGACATGTTACCATCAAGAAAAAAAAGTACCATAGTTTTTGGTCACGTGGTCATGTGATGACCTCATCATTTTATGTTGACATAGCTGATTTTCTCTGATTTTAGCATTTTTGCAACAAAAATTGCATAAAAAGCATCTTATACTGAGGAAAAAGTACAGGTCCTTTTGACTCAAAATTTTCAGGGATTGGTTATAGATAAATTTTGTTCACTGAGTTAAAAATTTAGTATTTAGTTGTGTAATGGGGTCTAAAAAAAGTTATAAAAAATCTCCAACTGGAATAGGGTTAATAATTACAATAATTAGAATCCGGATTTTGAAGTCTCGGATCCTGATTAGATTGGATTTTCTCTAGGATTCCATCTCTATTACGCAAATGGATATGGATGCTGAACTGGAACGTTTAACACATATACATGTATGTCTAGGCCTACACTTCAAGTAGTCATTAAAAACGTGTATATCAGGAATGTTATATACAAATTTATTATCAAATTTAAAAGAAATATATATTCATTTGCACTATCGACTCTCGAATTATTTTTCTCGATCCCGAATCTCAAGAATCTGCAAAAAAATTTCGGTTCTCAAACCACATTTTCTTGAACTTAGTCTCATTCTTTCAAAGCTTGAATTAATGGAATTAAGTTAGAAGTGCTGTCCCGTCGGGATCATAAATGATATAATATTAAAAAACGTATCTGCGGCTCATACTAACTAATTTTTTAGTATTACAAAATTTTTCTATATAGATGACACTTTGAAGCCCATACACGATAGGTTGCCTTCTGGCGACACCCCTGTAGTCTCAGAGCAATTAGAATATATACTGAGAACTTGATTTTCATTATTTACTTTTCTTAAATAATTGCTTTTTTTAATTGCTGAGGATTTTAAATTTAAAAAGACAAACAAATTTCTAATTTAACCCACCTTTTTAATAATTTTTGCAATTGATACCAAAGAGGTTCTTGGTGAGACCATGGAGTTCTATAGCACTAGAGAGGATTTATATGACAAATGCAGGGCCAATCTTACACAAAATTTCAAAGAAATTCAATCATTGAGTAAACATTCTCAGCCTGCATTGGACAATTGCAAAGGCGCAGTTCACATCTTGTTAGTGCTGTAGAACGCCATAGTGGGCAAACTTAAACATTTATCGGGTTTAAATTTCTATTAATTAATTGCATCTGTCTTGCAAATTTTCTATTTCAGTGATACAGTTTTGGCAATGTTTGAAACGTGTTTTGAATGCAAACACAATTAAAACAGGTAAATCAAATTTCAGTGGAAATACTCCGTCCTATAGAGTGTTATCAAATTGAGATCATAGCGTTACCAAAGAAACGTAATCAGGAAACATTTGAGTGGCAGACGATTTGAAATTGTAGAAAATATGTCTTCTCTCACAGTCGAAAAGCATAAACCCCGCGCCCGATCACCCAACCATCTGGATTATACAATCCAGTTCCCCGTACCCAAATCTGAAGTTAACACCCTCCGCCGTTTTATGGACAAAACTGATAAGTTGTTTGGTGTTAAAGTCATTTTAACTTCAGTAATACCTGCAGCTCAAAACGAGGATGTTCAGCAATTGATTCAAGTTAGTAGTCGCAATCGAAATAAACAAGATGCAGAAGAAGCACAAGTAAGTCACTTAGCATTTTAATATAAACCCTTTTCTCTATTATTGTTATTTGTTCTATATTCGTCTGTTCTTGAATATATATATATATATATATATATATATATACATACATATATATATTTATATATATATATTTTGCAAAAAATTTAATGAATTCCTTATGTGTACATCTCAAATT
>CABFPE010000497.1:0-25661 GCA_900660155.1 Hofstenia miamia
TATATATATATATATACATTGCATATTATAGTAAAATAATGGGGACATTCTCTATGGACTGGTGGAAGTAATTTGTTGGGAAAAAATGTTTGAAAAATGAACCTTAGGCAATTTTTTTATTATTTGACTAAGGCAATGTTTTTTAATTAAGCCTAATCTACTCAGCCTAATTTCAAATTCTTACATTTTGAATTTGATTTTGAATATTTTTTTGAAAAATTCTAAGTGTGATTTAGTTTTTTTAAGTTTTAGCACAGTGTGAACTTCCTAAATCTAAAAAATATTTATTTGTGCTTAAAAACAAAATTGAAGTTTAAAATAATGGATTTTTTTTCAATATTTGTAATTGAATTTCAAATTGAGTTTCAATTTGAGTATTTTTCTTCCAAGTGTTACCAATCAAGTTTTTCAGGATCACACATATTTGAGTTATTATCATTTTGAGCTCTCAATAAACCCTGGTGTAGGGATTCTATAAAACGTAGGTTTTAAGTGTTATGTCTTAGGGCTTAGGTTTTCAGGCTTATGCTAAGGAAACATCAAATTTTCAATTGTCTTATGGCTTGTGGTAATTTTGTTTTTAGAATATGTATTAGGGTTTTTCTTGGTTAGTTCTTTAAATGAACACCACATTATTTAAAATGAATATCAAATATTTCAAAATGGATACTGATGTTGCTAGCAACAAACTGGATCTAGCCAATTAAATTGAAAATATATTAATTTTATGCAATGGTATTTAGACCTAGATTTTTTACAGTGTGCTTTCCAAAGTCATACAAAGAATTGTCACCCAAAAATTTGACACTAATAAATTTATTAAATGAGCAGAAGTAGCAAATGTATATTTCTATGTTTATTGAATTGAAAATAACTGTGTAGAAAACTATCAAATATTTGATGTCCTATCAAGGTGATGTCCCTTATAAAGCCTTTTAAATCATTATTTTTTTCTAGATATTTGGTATTTGTTATGAGAAATGTGCTATAAATTTAAAGTACCAACAATTTTTTTTGAAAATATTCCATTGGAACACATTCTTCTTAAACCATTTTCCACTAGAAGATTTTAGACCTCATCAAAATTTAACAAAACATTAAAATTGTATACTAAAATCATTAAAGTCAAAAGATTGATAAGGTGTTCATATTAATGTTAAATAAATAAATAGTGTGCTTGATTTACCTCATCAAGATTTCCAATTAGAATTTGTCAATGATAAGGTAGAATTTATCCAAGACTTAATGATTTATTGCAATAAATGATTATTTGTACATGCAACTAACATTCCTGTTTTAAAATCTAAAATATTACCAAAAACTTTAGTTTCAAGATATTGGTAGGGTGCATGTGTGCAGGAGCCAATTTTTATTTTCCAGGCAGCTGGACATACAGTGATCTCATGCANTCATCAAGATTTCCAATTAGAATTTGTCAATGATAAGGTAGAATTTATCCAAGACTTAATGATTTATTGCAATAAATGATTATTTGTACATGCAACTAACATTCCTGTTTTAAAATCTAAAATATTACCAAAAACTTTAGTTTCAAGATATTGGTAGGGTGCATGTGTGCAGGAGCCAATTTTTATTTTCCAGGCAGCTGGACATACAGTGATCTCATGCATGCATTTCCTTGCTAACTGTTCTTTTGGGCTATGGTCTAGGGGTAGCTGTAAGTGTGGATCTTGTGTGAGAATAATAGCTAAGACCCAGACTGCTCCATGCAACTGGATAGGCAGCAGGAATTTCTCTGCAAAAGCTTTTTTGCATAATTTGCCAATCCTGAGAAGTGTATGAGATACACAATTTCATTAAGAAGTGCTTGACAGAGTGGGAGTACTGAGATGTTGGGCTGTGGATATTTATAGTGGACCAAATGGACTCAGGGTTTCTATCCACTTTGAGGTTTGTCCAGACTTTGTCAATTTCCACCAATGTGGTAGAGCTCTGTGAAAATGTGAAACTGACATGCATATCAGTGACTAATGGGAGGCTCAGCAAGTTGATGTTGATTGATTCCAATGTTCATGCATGAATGGATGCATCTATTATGAGCCTAGTGTTGACAGCAAGATGGTGTGTGGGGATCTTCTTGCAGAGGAGCAAGTCTGTGTAAATAAGCTTGGTAACTGGAAAAATACCTGACTGGTGCATGCTAGTGGGCTGATAGTAGTTGGTGTGGAGAATTGTGAAGTTTTCCATTCTGAAGTGGAGGCTCTTGACTGGGTCAGGGATATCATCTTGGTACTCTTCCTTGAGAAACATTGTGAGCCTGATGTGCTCAACCTTCACCAACCTGTAGGCAATTTCAATCTTCTCCATTATCTTTGGATGATTCACTTCACCAACACAGAAAAAAAAATAACTAGCAAGTTGTCAAAATTTATGTTTACACACTTGAATTTCTTGATCTCCTCCTTGCTGTTCAAAAACTGACAAAGATGAGAGAGATTAAAGCCCTCATCAAACATGGTGTGGACTGTACTGTGCCAATAGGACCTCTTGAGCCCACCATGCATCTTGGAATCATAACAGATAATAGTTTTAATCTTAGGCCTATGATCAGCATCAATAACAAATGGGATTAATTCTACAGAACAGCTGAGAGACTTACTGTTGAAGGTCCACTGTAACTTATTTTTCCGTCTCCTCTGACAGATTGTCATGCACAAAACTGACAGCCTTAGGTGTAGCAGAAAATAAGAATGCAATATCTCATTTCCTACCTTGGAAGTCTTCCTTCTCTGTTCTTTGTTCCTCTGGGATCTAACACTAGTGGATGTGTGTGACAAAGGACCAGGGCTAGAAGGTGTTTTTGAGTCACTACAGGATGGTTGTATGTTGGCACTGATATTAGCAAAAGGCACTCTGTACTTACTTTGCTCCTCAGACTCCCAAGGGGATATTTGTTGCTTTAAGTAGTCATCAGAGGTCCAATCCCAAGAGGCTATTTGGCGCCCTAAGTACTTGTGGGAATCATGCTCCTGAGGGGCTATTTGGTGCCCCAAGTAGTTGTGTGGTCTGCTACATGAGTCCTCTTGCGTCCTTGCTCATTTCCGGGATATGCTCTCCTCTGCTCAATGTGGGGTGACATCTTGCCTCCTTTCATCTCGTGGATTATGCCTTTGCCTTAGTCATTTCCTCATGGGCAGTTGGTTTTCCATTTGTTTCATCTAATGTGGCTTGGTTGCTAAACATAAAGGTTAATTAAGTTCCCAATCTTTGGTATTTAAGTGGTCTAAATACTCTTGGTCCCTAACTTTACATCTAGGCAAAATATGAGTAGCAGTAATGTTGCTACTATTACCAAGGTTGCTATCATACTAGACTTCAGTGAGGTTGTCTTGCTCACATTCAGTGAGTTATCATAAGTCTCAAGTTCATTTACTCCGTCATTGACAAGTGAAAATTCACTATTAGGGTTGATGATGACATTATTAATATCCTTAGCAGTTCTCTTGAGTCATTGGAAGTGGGCAACTCTCCTAGCACTTTTGCTATAGTGAATGGGCCTTGCCAATTGGTAGCAAGTTTCCATACGTGATTAGCATCAATTAAAATTCTGCTGTTGGCAGATAACAGATTGATTAGGATTTCTACAGATAGTTAACTGTACTTCTTGGAACTCATGCAACATACAATCCACAAAATTCTCCAACATGGGTTCATTATAATCAGGAAACATAATAGAAAGAGGCATACTTGCCTCACAACCAAACATATCCTTAAAAGGGCTAGCCTTTGTAGTAGAATGAACTGCAGTGTTGTAAAAATACTCTACTGCTTAAATGATGCATCTCCAGTTTCAGCCTGCTGCTCAAGTGAGAGCAACTTAAATTAACTTAATGACCATATGGTTAAGTCTTTCCATGACTCTGTTCAACTGCAGGTGATATGCAGTGGTGAACTCATGGAGTATTTCAAGTTCTTTCATTAGAGTCTCCATAAGGTGGTTATCAAACTGGGTGCCATGATCAGAAATCAGCTGCTCCATGGGCCCAAACATAAGGATCCATTCATTGACCACTTTCTCTCCAATAACCTTGGCAATGATGCTGTCAAGGGGGATGATTTGGGCGTACTTAGTAAAATGATCAATAAGTACATGTGCACAACTTCATTCATGCATTCTGTGGCTCACTGCTCTGGTCCCTTGTAATAAACAAGTAGTACATTTATCAATCACATCCTGTACTGCTGCTCTAATGCTGACTGTGACATACCTTGTGTTAAACATACACTTGGTTTATATAATGCCTAAATGCCCCTTTTCATGGATCTTGCACACCAAATCTCTTCAGAAATACTCAGGGACAGCTAACCAACTATTTTGACTTTGAGTGTAAAGCAGGCCTGCTTCTGTCTGTTTCCAATTGTATTGCAGAAAGTATCTGTTGGCAACAGGACTGAGGATGTATTAGTGTCTTTCAATTTTGCTATGATTTCACTTAGTACCTTATCATGGCATTGGTGGTGTAAAATGTCTGCTTCAGTGATCTCTTCCTTTACAAGGATTGGAAAGATCATGTTTCCATGGTGATCTGCATTGATCTCAGGAAGGCCCTTGTAATCAGTGAGAGGATAAACCCAAACTGTGGCTTCTCTCTGGGCGGTTTCCAGAGATCACACTCATAGCTAGGGAGAGCAGTCCAATAGTCCACATTGTTATGAAGTCTTCCTGGGCAGTGCTTGATAGAAAACATAAAGTCATTTAAGTACTCAATCCAATGGGTGACAATGTTGGACTTGTCCCTGGAAAATATCTTCAGCCAGGCTAGTGCAGAGTTATTTGTTCACACAGTGAAGTAACAGCCAAGAATAAAGAAGCAAAATGTCTTTAGACTTTCCACTAGCTCTAACATTTCAGATTTCATAGCACCATAATTCTGCTTTGCATTTCAGAGCTTGCAGATGAACTGGATCAGGCATTCTCTTCCACCAATGACTTGGCTGAGCATGCCACTAATTGCAACAGAACTGGCATCACAGTCAATAAGGAACTCTTTTGAGTAATCAGGCGTGTTCAAGGTGGGAATCTTTCATAATTCTACTTTGACAGCATTGAGCTCCTCTTGCTATGCCCAAGTCCATTTAAATTCAACACTGTCCCATAATAAGTTGGAAATATGCTTGTTAGCTAATTCTGAGATGAAGGCACTGTAATACTTTAGTAATTCCATAAGGCGTTGCACATCCCTATGAGAGTGAGGAGTTTCAATTTTATCTAGATGGTCTTTTGCGTTGTTCTTGATGGAAATATGACTGGGTTTGATGATTCTCCCAAGAAAAGTAACATGTGGTTGCAAAAGGGAACACTTGTTTTCATTAACTCAGAGACCAGATTTGTACAAAAGATTAAGAGTGTGTCAAAGCCTTTCCAGATGCTCAGAGAAGTTGTTACCAGTGATGAGAATGTCATCCATGTATACTGTTACTGTCTCTTATACACTGTTAGCACTGTTTTGGAGCATGTGGATGACATAGTGCTGAAAAGTTGCTGGGGGCATTGCAGAGCCTGAAAGCCACGTATTTCCACTCAAAGAGGCCATACAGAGTGATGAAGGCAGTCTTCAAGATATCAGTAGGCTTCATTGGCACCTGCCAATATGCTTTGCACAAGTCAAGGCAGCTAAACAACTTATACTGACTCGCATCATAGAGAAGATCCTCAATGTGTGGAAGTGGATATACATCCTTTACTGTAACATCATTCAGCTTTCTGAAGTCCACACAGAGGCAGTACTTGTTGCCTTGTTTAATAAAGATGGTGGGCACTGCATAAGGGCTATTGCTAGCATGAATAATGCCACTTTCTATAAGATCACTCAGAATCTTTTCATACTCTTCTTGGAGGTTTTCCAGTACCCTCCTAATGGGCAGGCAAACTGGAAGATTGTTCTTGGTTACAATAGAGTGTTGTTTGCCAACAGCCTGGCCAATACTAATTGAGCTGTAATTGAAAACCTCATGATGTTGCTGAAGCAGGTGAGAAAGTGACTCATGCTCTTGGGAGCTAAGATGTGGATGAGTCCATTTATTAACAAGAGGGATCCAGACAGGATTGCTTGGCTCCACCAGATCATGAATGGCAGTTAATATTGGTAAACAGGCAGTGGCCTGGAATTCCAGACAAACCAGAGTTGTGATAATTTTCAGTTGAGAAGGATCTATCTTGACCAATGAATTAGAGTTATTGAGAATAGTAACATACATTGTTCCTTTAGAGATATGGCAAAGATTGGGGGAGAAAGTTGACTCTAGGGAAGCACTTCCCCTTGAATCCAGAAACCATAACATCACCAGTGTATGCAGAGTCAGTGGTGATGGGGACACGTTGCCAATTATGAGGCTCAACAATTACACTTTCAGAAAAACTTAACAAGATATCCTGCTCTGGAATTGCAGTGAGTTCCTGCTGACATTTGCTTTTGTGGATGGAAATTGTATTCTTTCCATAATCAATAACAAATGTATTCTGCTCAAGAAAGTCATTACCCAGAATTATGTCATATGAGAGTGGCTGATTGCAGGTATCTATAACAATCAAGTCTACAACAAACAGTTCCTGCCAAATGTGTATCTCCAGGTTCAGTACATCACCTTTCAAAGATAATGGGTTCCCAGAGGCATCCAACAGATGTGCAGTAGATGGAAGTAAATCATTTCATGACAAACATAACTTGGAGCAACCAGAGTCACTAATGATTGAGGCTGAGGCCCTGGTGTCAATGGTGACATTAATTAGAGATCCATTTATATCTACAGGAATAACATTAGTACACAACAGCAAAGTGATTACCAGGACGTCATGCAATGTTTTCTAGGAGGCAGTGCTCCAACTAGTTTAACTGATCAATATGGCTAGCAGGTAAATCAGGAAGACACTCTCTGTCTTCAGGCTCATCAATGATGAAGCCTTCAGCATTAGCAACTAAATGAATTACTGTATGGTATTGAGACTTTGTATGGCCTTTCTGGCCACAATGGAAACAACAAGTCTGTTCAAGTTCTATTTTCATTGTGGAAGAGACAGTGCTCAAGGAAGTAGGGGGTTTCTGCAATGAAGAAGAACCCACTTTGAGATCTCCAGCATCCTTGTGAATGTGAGTTGTATTGTGAAGCATGTACACAATACTAATAGCTTTGAGAATTATGAGGTTAAGATCGTCTTTGGGATCATACTTGAGTTCAAGGTGACTACAAATATTGGGTGGAAAGCCCCAACAGATGTACAAAAAAGATCATGCTTCAAATATTTGGGGGTGAGCTTCCTTAAACAGAACAGCCTTTCCTCCTGCGTGATGTAAGTGCACACATCATCACCTTTCTTAAATGAGAAATCACATAATAATGTTTTGTATTGATGCTTAATGTGAGGTGCCTTGTAATGGTCCTCAAAATAACTGATGAGAAGTTGGTAATTAGTCTTCACATCCTGATCCAGCATCATGTATTAGTTGTATACAAGACCTTGAAGGTAGGTAGGGAGTTGAGCAACAGCAGCATCCTGAGTGGCTTTGTATTGCTGCATGGTTAATTCAAAGAGGAAAAACCACTCTTTGAAAGACTGTGAGATTTCATTGATCTTTCCAGTGAACTTTGGCAATATAGAATGACAATTAAATAAGTTAGTGGTTTTGTTTCCAACAGCAGTTGTAGGTAGGATTGATTGGGGAAAATGTGGTCCATTCTTCAGAGCAGACGTGGAAAGATCACATGACTGTGGTGGAATAATTGGAGTTACAACAGTGGGGGTAACACAAGTATTCACAGGTGCAGGGGGTGAGATGGTCACACTCAGCACATATAGAACTGGAGTGACAACAGTGGTTAATGTGGAAACTTGAGTCAATGCTGACTGTGTAAATGTGGGCTCTCCAGTTGTGAAGGAAGTGACAGGGGTAATGAATTGAGGCGTCAATGGTGTAGAGGTGGAGACAATGGGGCTGCTCAGAAGGCAAGCAGAAATCATTTCAGAAATTTGTTCAGTAAGGCATTCAGAAAAAGTGTCCAAAATGTCTTGTAAAGCACTGTGAGTTACATACTCAGAAAATCTAGACTGAGAGAGTGAAGAACAAGGTGGGCTACTCTGCCTCAGTGGAGATGTAGGCAGCAGTGTTACCAAAGTTTGGAGTTGAATTGATTGAATCAATGAAATGTCTCTCTCTCAATTGGGCATCATGAGCCTGTTCTTGCATCTTGGCTTGAAGCAAATCTAGGTGTTGCTCACAAGCAAGATGTTGACTGGTTTGTTTGGCAAGGGCAGCTCAGAGCTGATCAATCTTGGTGTTTTGAGGCTCTAGAGATGGTGGTGTCTGTGGGAGAATGTAATAGGGATCAAAAGACAGAAGAGAAACAAGTGAATTAATTCCAGTAGTGTGAGGAGCAACATTTGGGCTGCTAGGTCTCACACTGGGGAAACCCTGAGTGGGAGTCCCATTATGAGATAAACTACTAAAATCCATTCAGAAAAAATAACAAAATTCAGAAAACAATTAAAACAAATCAAGAGAAATTCCAACTGGGTTCAGAGAAACAAAAGCTAGTAACAGTAGACAGCACAGTGTAGGGTATAGTAATAAATCCAAATTCTAGAAGAATGAGACAACAACAAAGTAACAACCAAAACAAGTAAAAACAAAGTTGAAGCTTGGTGACAGTTTCAAAGCAAAGAACTGCAGTGTAAAAATAACATGAGGCAAAGTTATGCATTGATCAGTAGGGAAGTCAATTCACAGCCAGGGGAAACAACTATCCCAGCTGGCTCACACCAAAGAGAAAGAACAAAACCAAATATGATATAAAAACTGTAACAGCTCAGCACTATGTTACAATCACCAGGCAAAAATCAGATGACTGCTTTGGTAACTTCAACAGAGTAGATTAGAGTGTTAAACGGACACTGTAATTTGTCCAGCATCACATCAGGGTCACCATGTAGAATCATGGGGGTGCTCTAGCTACTCTAGCAGTACTGGGAAACTCAAGAGTTAAGATCAAAGGTTGCAAAGTTTACTATAGCAGAGAGTGACCTGCATTCCTTCAAAAGAAAGAAACATTGGTGGTTCACTGATTTGCCTAATAAACACAGAAATTCCATAGAGAGTGACAAATTCACACAGCATCATGCTGAAGCCATGTCCATGAAGTCATCCTTAGTTGTCAAGGTGCTAATTGTGTGTCTCAAGTATTAATTTCTAGCTCAATAAACAATTTATTTCAGAGTTCTATTATCTCAGCTGATGTAAATAAATAATAAACAAAAGGCCCATAATTGCTGTGCACTCACATTTGCCAATGGCATAGTATATTTGCAGTGTTAATTTTATGTGCATGTAGGATTGATCAAATAAAAGTTGTTATTCCCTGCACCTAATTGTAACCTAAAGCAACCATGATTTGGGCTGTCATTGTTAAGGAGCTATTTGGTGCCCCAGACCCAGTGCAGTTTCCTCCTGAATTGTTGCCAGATCTTATGCAATAGTTATCATAACCAAATCTTTGATGAGAAATCTAAAAGGGGTTACTAGATAATAAAAGCTAAAAAGATCAAACACAGTTGAAGGAAGACAAATTTATTGTGTGCTTCACTACAGTTGTCTCAGATATTTATTACAAAATCTGTAAATTATTACCTAGATACTGTTTACAGTTTCAAACACAATTTCAATCACAAATTTAAAATGAGCAATTACACATACTTTAAACAGAGGGGACAAATAATAATTATATCAAATAACTACACTAAAAATGTGGACAAATTGAATTAAAGAAATTGATACAAATTGACAGCTCCTAATCATCAAATAAGGACGTTAAAAAGACACAACACTATTTTCAGAGTGCCAAATAAAATAAAATCAAAAAATAGGGCCCTGAGTGACTCTACAATATGTGCTATGTAATAAAGTTTAATTTTTCTGATTTTTAAAATATGATCAATGTTTAGGGAATCTTGCTTTTGTGAAGAGCTGTTTATTGTAAATCACTATTAAATACTAGCTTTTCAGGGTATTAGAATAAATGAGCAAAGTGAAAAACAAATAATATGCTAATGTGCTTAAGAAATGTGCTTGATATATTATATATAATTGAATTTCATATTGTGATTAAACACAAATTTTGTTTTTTAAAGAATATTACTATATCCTTAACTAATTAATTTTTTTTAAAATTATTTTTATAACATTTTTTTCTATTGAGAATTTCTTTTTTAAAATATGATAGCTTTTTTATTTTCTGGTATCAAATATACACTGCAAAGTTTTAGACCAGGATTCTCATGCATGAGTTTGATACCCTTCCATAACATGATAGTAAGTGTGCAGATACTTAGTTATACATTTACAAATTTGCTTAAAGTTTGCATATTTACATGCTATGCTAATGCTAATGTTATCCATATAGGTTTCAAGATTCATAAATAGCACCAACTGACCTACTATGATCATTATTATATTATAGAATTGAAGAAGCTTCAAGTTAAATTTTTTTGATATATGCCTGCAGGATGCAATCATCTAAAATTTGAGTGGGTCATAGGGCCAAATTTTTCAAGGCTTGTAAAAACTCAAACTCAAATGTTTGTGCAAAATGTGATTGAAAATCTCAGTTGTGAAATCATTAATTATCTATTGTAACCTCAATAAACAATTCACTTGAAAATACTATGGAAACTTAAATTTCTATATGATGTGGGGTCAGTCCAACTTCACTAAAAAATGTCTACATTATTCTTCCAAACTTTTTAATTGCTAATTGTAAATTAAATACCTTAGATATTTTAGAATTTCCCTTGCTTTGGTGCCATGTCAGATTTGACAAACTGAGCTATTTTAAATGTTTGGATTCTCTTGTTCAGTTCTGCTTATTTTGCTACTATGCAAAAGGTTATGAGAGGAACCTGTTTTTGTTTTTTGCTATATGGTATGAATTCTTTAGTTTTTGTTGACAGATTACCTGCTTATATTTTATAAATATTCTACATTTGTTAGAATCTGTTTAATACAATTTAGTTTATCTTGTTATTTTGACATTTTTATATTTTCTAAAAATGTTTTTCTAAATTTCTCAAAGTGCTGACCCAGGGACCTTGCAGTGGTACAGCTTTGCAAGTTCATTTCATCAGCACTCCAAAAGGTATGTGGATAGGGCCTTTACACTAGCTCTTCATGTTGTTATTTATTTAATTCTTTTGCTATTACCTAAATTGCATGAACTGAGAAAGCACTGAGTGTAGGTTTTACTTGCATGTAGGGTACACTATGCACCCAAGAACTTGTAAGTTTTCTCTGATGTTCTCTGCATTAGGTAGGCCAAGTGTGGCCACACCCCTCCTTTTACCTGATCTCCTGTATTACTCTATTGCTTAGATGTAAGTTCACACAGTTATCAGATTTTGGTTGATTACTTCACTTCATTGGCAAATCATACTGCAAAAGACACCAGATTTCATGCTGATGCCACAATGAATAGAAAATATATATCTTTATCTTTAGGAATTTGGAAATGTGTTGAAACTTGAAAAAGTTGTAATTTTTGAAATGTTCTAATTTTCTAATGTCATAATGGTTATGGTTACTTTTGCCAACTTTGGTTAGACTACTTTTACTTGGTCATGATTACTTTTACCAGGTTATTATTTTTTTAATGTTTACATGAGTTCTAATGATGTTATACTCTTATGCTATATACCATTCAAAAGCTTTAGTCTTGGTCTATAAACCAATGCCATAATATTCATCATAAGTTTTATACAGGCTGAGCTTTTGTTTGTCAAATTTGGTCAAGTCAGGTCAAAAATGACTTTTTTTAAAAATATTGAGATTTTGCTTTTAAACAAATGAAAATGGCTTAAAAACTATTTTGGTGAAATAAAAAAATTGTACTTAGTTATTTTTTTTGATTTTAACATAGGAAATTTTTTGAAATTTTTTGGGCCCTGGTGAGGGACCAATATTCGTTCTATGGACTTGAAACCTATACCATTCAAAAGTGCTAGTCTTGATCTACTAGAATAGGCTCCTTAAAAGGTAGGTTTAATGTTAAAATTGTCGAGTAATGACTGTCTGAAAATGGTCAATAAATTTAAAATTTTCAAAGGGGTATGTCCAGAAACAAATTATTTTTCAAAAATATGTTTTTAGTTTAAGTGACTAAAATGGTCTAAAACGTATTTTATTGATTATAATAAAATGTTTTTAAAACATTTCTTTGAATTTAAAATTTAAACATTTTTAAAAAATTTGAGAATACCACTAGTGGACCAATAATGGTTCCACAGCCTTGAAACTGATACCATGGGAAAGCCATAATCTTGTCTACTTGAATCTGTAATAAAAAATGGGTGGTCATTAATAGAATTTAGGTGAAATAACCCCTTGAAAATGGTAAACAATTGTCAAAAACAATAAATTTGACAAAAAATTTAAATTGGTTTATTTTGCTTTAAACACCTGAAAATAGCTTAAATTTTTTTGATTGTCCTATAGTAAATTTTATAAAATTTTGGGGGCCAATATTGGTACTAAAGTTCTAAAACTTGCAATTAGGGTTATATGTACTAATATTATGAGGTTGTGAGATATTTAGGAGATGTTCATGAGGGTTAGGTTACCCTCTCAAAGTTTTCTCAAAAAGTATATCTTTCTTTTAAGTTCTATTTGTGTAGATGTGCATAAATATGCCTTAAATACACTTAACACCTTATGGTCACTCTGTGGGTTGAGGGGATAATTAAGCAAAATTGGCCAAAGATGATCTGGAAAAAGTCATCATTGGTCAGGCAAGAGTAATCATTTTTAACTTAGATTGTGTTTCAATATCCCATGAAGTATAGGTCCTAGAGCTTAGCTATTGGCATTCTGTATTATGTTATGGACCAAAACCCTAGTCCAAAATCCTATTTCTCATCACTTTATAGAACAAAACCCTAAACCCGAATTAAATATATTAAATATATAAAATTTACAACACTAGAAATTTACAACATCAAAAAATTGCAACATTAATGAATGGTAAAAGTTTGTAAGCAACAACATTAAAAACGTACCCCTCACTGAGGTTCTCAGATAAATCAGCAAATATGTAAATTAGCAAAAGAATGAAAAAAACAGCTTAGTTTGGCATTGAAAATTTTATAAACAATAAATATGTTATAAAATTTAAAATATAATTAAATTAAATGCATTTGCTTACTTGTTTAAGGAATTCTTAAAGTTCTCAATTTAGGACATTGTTATGCCTGTTTATTAGTGGACTTGTTATGCCTGTTTATTAGTGGACTCATTAAGACTGCCATGAAGTTCTATTGGATTGGGATTTAGACAAATTGCAGGGGCATCAAAGCCATTTTAGGCAAATTCAGTGTAATGAATTTTATAAAATCATATTTTTATTAAATTTTTCCTTTTAAGAAATGATCAGGCAAAAGACAGTTTTTTAAGTAAAAGGGTCTATCAGAGTCTCATTGTGTCAATTTAGCCATTAAAAACACAAAACAAATGAAAATTATGAAATATTGACATTATAAACATTACTACTGAATGTACACTTGAATCTGAATGCTACTGTTTATGGTGAATTAAAAGCATTGTTACAGTAAATCTAATGTTTACATATATTGTAGAATCAGTGGCTGGTAGGAAAACTTAACTAGAAACTTAATTGACTCCACAAAAGGTTTAAATAGTGTTTACAGAAACAGCCACGATTCTGGGAGAAGGATTAACACAGAATTTACAACATATAGATGTAACATTGGTAATTCATCCAAGTAACGAAACTACTTTAGGTAAGAACCACAATGACCAATTCCTATGGCTTCCAGCTGAAGCGGAACATCCAGAAGTAAAGTGCTTAACCTATTGACTGGTGCTACCCTATCTGTCTCACTTTTAATTTCTATCTCAATTCAGAAAACACAAACTCTCATTTTCATTGTTATCTCTCAGCTCACTATTAAATAATCTGTAATTGCCAGATATTCGTGCTAGCCCACGGCATAGTATCATCACAGTGTTAGGTTTTATAAGTGCATGTACATGTTGAATTACGAAAGAGAGATTTATTATTTCCTTATATGTAGCCGTATGCATAACTTAATGAGCCACAATTCGGACTGGGTAATCAACAGACCCCCAGAAGCAATGTGTCGCCCCGTGCTAATGAAAGCACTCCCGAATTGTCGCCGATCTTAAGCAGTAAGTTTCATCAAGATAATAAATAAATAAAAGTACAATGGTAAAGACGGCAGTTGAGAGTAGATAAAATCTATTAAGTGATCGCTACAAGTTCCTCAGGTTTTATACAATTGTTTAATGATTACCTGCCTTTGTTTACAATACTTCAACGTAGTTCAACATGATCAAATTCTATTTCCCTCGTAAAATTAAATTTGAGCAATAATCAGCACCATCGAGGGGACATCAAATTAATAGCAACAAACTAACATCAAAAATAGCGAATAACGTCATGATGACGTAATAATACAAAGTAATGTTGTAAAAATTAAAAGCAACAGAATCCCTGAGCAACTCTACATGCCCCCCTTGCTCAAATTAATTTTCGGCTAATAGTTGAAGGGCTGGCCCTGAAACGATACTTTGTGTGGCCGTGATCATCTTGGTAGCAAGTTCACCATCCCAGGTAGTGACTTCCGCATAACTGGCCTCTCTTGTTATCTGCATCAGCACCTCTTGTTGTGTGACCACCTCGTCTTTCAACCTTAGGAATTTTATTGTTGGCATGTGATTGCTAATAGGACAATTTCTCCGAAGATTATTCAATCGTCTGGTAAATGTATCATAGAAACGTTTGTAGAGCCAAAGGCCTTTGAGTGCTACCATGAGTGTCATCATAGCATCAGTGTCTGACGTGTGAGCGTCATCAGCGCTGATCTTGGTATCGGGGTAGAAGTGGAGGAAGACTTGTTGTAGAGACCCCATGGTAGTGGCATGATCTACAAACAACGAACAGTACTCCTGAACCTGACTTAATGTCATCTCGTTTGGATCCATTACATTGGCTCAAATCATGGTAATAATTTTGATTCGCTTTGTAACGTCATAGTACCGCGTCACTGTTTCCACATTATTTATCCAGGTTAAATCTCCAGCAGCCTGGAATAGGATGAGAACACGTGGCTGCAATGTGGCTAGTTTGTCCTGGATGGCTTGTAACTGTGCGTGGATAGGTAGTCCCTTTAAAAAGATATCAGTGATGGTTAGTTTGCCATTGATGAATACACGCTCTGCGTTTCCTCCGGCAATTAGTTTCTCTCGAATTGTTTTATATTCCCCTGATCGACTGGCTTTGATGGCTTCTGATTTACTATTAACAAAATTTATCTGATCAGATAACTGAGCAGCTACCCTCTTTTTGGGTTTTCGCACCTTCCACTTCGGTTGAATCAAGGGTGTCTCTATGGTAGGTGGTGGAATACACAGGAGGTTTGACGTGTTGATCTTCTTCTCTAACTCGCTAAACGTTGACTGAGAGGCTAATGTGGCGGTTCCTATTGTCACAGGATAATTTATGCGAGCGTCTTTAATGGTGTCCCAGAATTTTCCTCGTAGTCCCTTCTGTCTTAAATGTTCAATCTGTTGGTGGGAGATTCTGATACGCGAAGTAGTACATTCTACATCCAGAGCAACGTGTCGCCCTGGGGATTGTAGAATGACTAACTCCTCTTTGGTGAACATTTCTGTAAGACACCACTTCATTAACGATAGGACATCCTTATCCCTACTATCGACCAGGACTCTCTGCTGTACTGTGAGCTCGTCCATAAATTCACTCGGGTCATGCTCGACCATCAAAATACGTTCAGCTTCCGTGACGGACCATTGCGGCGTTGGCTTTGGAGAGATGACAGTACCTCCAAACTTTTCTAAATTCACCTTCTCAATTAAGTCTCAAATGTGAGGAGACATTTGCACAGCCGAGGATGATAATAATTCCTCCTCTCTGAAGAATTGCTCCGGCGTCCTCATCACCTGATCAAAAATGGTGATTGGGATGATTTTTCCTTCCTTACTAACATGCCTGGCCAATTTGATGAACTGCCCGTACCCGCACTCAGGGTATTTCATTTGTTGCGTACTGAATAAAAGTTCATTCTTACCATGTACATCAAACTTGGCGACTTGCTCGAGAAAACATTTTGTCGATCCTGGCAATCTTTCTACAAATCTTCATGTGCTGAGAGGGGCATTGTCAGATGAAAAAATTGCGAACTTTGTCTCAGCAGTTGCGCCCCACATGTACTTCTTGACGGTGTCTGAGAAAATATTAATGTCCGACAGACAGATACCAAGTTTATTGCTGGTCAACATGATCAACATTTTGCCAGTGACACTGCTCGCCCCCACCAGTCGGGCATAATATTTTTCGAATTTGTCCATTGCTCGTTTTGTCTTTCCAGGGGAAGAAGGAGGACTGCATTTATAAAGAAGCCAGTTTTTCACCTTCCATGTCAAGGGGCATACTGCTATCTCGTGGATCGTTAATTTTGTTAAGGAAGTTCGTTTATCATGCAACATAGGTATGTGGAGGTTTGGCTCTTTTGTTAAATATATGGCTAGTAACCAAATTGCACCTCTGGCATATATATCAGGTAAGTTTTTCTCAGCAAAGAGCCGCTCTTTGAAATTTTTCTTGTCTTGATTAGTGTAGGAGACTTTAATGTCACGTAGGGTGCATTCGACTGATGAATGGTAATTTTGTGATGGACTTGATATATCTAATATGGGCCAATCAGACTTGGGGTTAAAATCAGCCTTAAGATCAGACCAAATGGTATGTATTTCATGAAGTAATTGTTCACTCTGAGCGAAGGCGAAGCTTACTCTCATATCTGTTATGGTATATAACAAAGGAGTGTTGGGATCTGTGATTTCCAGTGTCTGTGACTGGAGCAGGACGTCTACAATTAATTTCTGGTCTACAGCTAAATGATGTGATGGCACTTTTTGACATAATAGAAGATCAGTGTAAATTAGCCTAGTTATGGGAAGGTGACTCATCGAATGTGAAGAAGTCGGGGCATAATCTTCTTTGGACAAGATTAAAAAGTTCTCCATTCTGAAGTGAAGATTTTCAATTGGTTCGGGTATAGATGTTTCATACTCACCACGCACAATCATTATTAGGCAAATGCCTTCAACTTTAGCAATGCAGAAAGCTATTTCGATTTGCTCCATAATGTCCTCTGCCTGTATCTTGGATAATCTGAAAAAATAAATAACGAGGAGATTTTTGAAATCAACGTTTACACACTCAAAACTATCAATGGTGGGGCCGCTATTTAAAAACTGGCATAGACTGTATATATTAAAGTCGTCGTCAAAAAACGTATGAACCATACTGCACCAATACAGACGACTTAGTGTTTCCATCATCCTGGAATTGTAGGCTATAATTGTGTTGATTTTTGATCAGTGGGATGCGTCTATGACGAAAGGGATTATGTCAATCAAGCAGGTCATGTTGCGACTGTTATAGGTTCGTCGAAGTTGATTTTGTGTCTCCTCTGAAATGTTATCATGAGTGATAGCGATGGCTTTCCTAGTTGCAATATAATAAGGATGTAATGTTTCGTCGCCGACTTTTGATAGTTTTCGTCTTCTTTCTTCAGTCTTCTGTGATCATATGGTGGAAGTAGCTGTAGAAGAGGTCGAAGGGGCTATCAAGTCACTCATGTGGGGGGTGTTTACAGGTTGTAAAGGTGTAAGATGTACTCTTGGTTTTTAAAGTGGGGGATGCCAGCTCCTCTCGCCCACGCGGGGAAACATGTCTCTCCACGTAGGGGCGAGATGTTGAGGGCGTCGTGGTAACTGCTTTCAGCTCTCCAAGTCGTGGAGCAACGTGTCGCCCACACGGAATCAGACTCTGCTCAGCACCTTCCTGACGTCCTCTTTTTCTTGTGCGAGCCTCAGCAAGCGGAGAAACGTGTCTCCCACGCCTAGGTGAGGCATTACCTTCAAGTTGGCTACCTTCCATCCTCCTTCGTACTCGGCGGCGGACAGGTGGAGCTGGCGACTCTCTTTTGCAATGTATCGGTTTCATTTCTAAATGTAGTTATAAGATTTAAATCCCAAATATTGGGATCATAAGTAGTTCTCGCCCTTCTTGGGGGGAGCGTACGTGATGCTAAATTCTCAGTGTTAACGTTATCGCAATGATAATCAGTGTCGGAAAATTCATCCTCAGAAAAACTAGTCAAATTTTCGTATTTTTCATATACATCAACACCGTTGTCTACTAACGTAAATTCATTATTATCATCTATAATCACATGTTCTATATCTTTTATGGCTCTCTTAAGCCTTTGAAAGTGTACCGTTTTACCATTGTTTAAGGTATATGTATTGTGATCAAGCACTTTTTCAATTGTAAATGGGCCTTGCCAATCGTTAGCGAGCTTCCGTACTTGGTGGCTATTGGTTGTGATACGGGGTAAATAGGCAAAAACTTTATCGCCACGCTTATGAGGCTCACCATATAATTTTTTATTAAAATTCTTCTTTTGCCGGATGCTAGATTGATTGGTATTATGACAAATTGTTAAGTGAATTTGCTGCATATCAGTGATTAATCTGTTTACATAATTGTCCACATTGGTTTCAGCATATTTTGGAAACATCATTGCTAGTGAAGTAGCGGCTTCTCTGCCGAACATGGCTTTGAAGGGGCTTATACCAGTTGTTGTGTGAACCGAAGTATTATAAAAGTATTCGACACCTTCGACAATTCGTCTCCATTGCTTCCCTGCAGCTCGAGACAATGCTACTCGAATCAATTTAATGAGAGTTCGATTCAATCTCTCTACCAAGCCATTAGCCTGGTGGTGGTAGGCAGTTGTTAACTCGTGAACTACTTCCAACTCAAGCATGAGTGCACGTAAAAGGTTGCTCTCAAATTGCGGACCTCGATCTGAAACTAATTTGCGCATCGGCCCATATTTGAGAATCCATTCTTTAAGAATTTTGTCGGCTACCACCTCAGCTGTTGTGCTGCTTAAAGGAATTATACGGGCGAACTTGGTGAAGTGGTCCACCATCACAAGCAAGTACTGAAAACCTTCGTCGTCTTTTGACAGTTGTTCTAAATCCACATGTACCAGCTCATTCGGACTTTCTGCCGATCGTGATTCCATTTCAGCGCGCTGTTGAGGGAAATGGTGGATGTTGTTTAGCAAGCATTTCTCACATTTGTCAATAACGTCAGTGACAGCAGCGCGGATCCCGGTGGTCACATATCTAGAGTTAAAGGTTTTCTCGGTTTGAAGAATGCCTAGGTGACCTCGCTCGTGAACCCTACGCACTAAGTCTCATTTAAAGTATTCAGGAATAGCTAATCGATTGTTATGTTTACTTTTAGCATATAGTAAGCCTTTGTCGGTCACGCGCCAATTATAGCGATGAAAATATCGGTTTACTTCCAGGGATGTAGGGAAATAGGGGTCCCCCATCCTCTTCATTATTTGATCCAGGATCCAATCACGATGTTGGTAACGAATGATTTCTTCTTCTGAAATTTCCTCTCTCAACAGTATGGGTAGAATAGGCTTTCCATTTTGGTCAGCATTAATTTCAGGTATTAGCTGATACTCTGTATGGGGAATAAATGAGAACGGAACTTTTTCCCCATCTGGTTTTTTGAGATCCCGTTCGTAGCTAGGGAGAGCAGTCCAATAGTCCGCATTCAAATGTAATTTGCCAGGACGATGCCTAATGGTAAAGGAGAAATCGTTTAAGTACTCGATCCATCTTGCAACAATGTTAGATTTATCGCCACTGAACTTTTTTAGCCATGCAAGAGCGCTGTTATCAGTTCGGACAATAAATTTGCAACCAAGTATAAAGTAGCGGAATTTCCTTAATGATTCGACTAATGCGAGCATTTCACACTTAGTCACGCCATAATTCTTCTCTGATGCTCTAAGTTTTCGGCTGAAATACTGCACAGGACTTTTGATTCCGTTAACGTCCTGGCTGAGGATCCCGCTGATGGCAACGGCGCTAGTGTCACAGTCGATTATAAAATCCTTTGTATAATCAGGGGTATTCAATGACGGTATTTTCTTGAGCTCCAATTTTATTCCCTCGAGGGCTTGCTGTTCTTGCCAGGTCCATTTAAAGTCAACGGATTTCTTTAACAAATTCGAGATTGTCCTTGTCTTGTCTGCGAGATCAGGGATGAACATCCCGTAATAGTTGAGGAAACCCATCAATTGTTGGACGTCTCGGCGAGTCCTTGGCATTTCAATCTTGTCTAAGAAATCCCTCGCGTTATTTTTTATCAAAATCTTCCCGGGTTCAATAACGCGACCAAGAAAAATTACCTTAGTCTGGACTAATGCACACTTTGTTCCATTTACCCTGAGTCCGGCTTTTTGTAACAAATCCAATGTTCGACCAAGCTTATCTAAGTGTTCCTCAAAGGTGTTGCTTGCGACCAGAATGTCATCAATATACGCCGAAATTCCGGGCTCAAGAAGGTTCGCACCATCTTTTAGAATCTTAGTAACATAATGCTGGAAAGTAGCTGGTGCTTTGCATAGGCCAAAGGCCATATACTTCCATTTGTATAGCCCGTAAGGGGTAATGAAAGCGGTCTTTGGGATGTCCGAAGGGCGCATCGGTACCTGCCAGTAGGCTTTACATAAGTCTAGACACGAGAAAAATTTGTATTTGCTAGCATCATAGAGGAGATCTTCTATCTGTGGCAGGGGATACGCATCTTTAATCGTGATGTCATTTAGTTTACGAAAGTCGATACACAGTCAATACTTCTCGCCTTGGCGAATAAACACAGTGGGAGCAGCATAAGGGCTGTTGCTTCCTTGTATTATTCCGCTTTCAATTAGGTCACTCAAAATCTTTTCGTATTCAGGTTTTAAGTTTTCTGGTACATGGCGTACCAGCAGCCGGATTGGACGATCATGTTTCAGTTCAATGGCGTGCTCCTCACCTAATGCCTGACCAACACTGATGGTACCGTAGTTAAAGACATCATTTTTACTGTAAAGCAAGGACACTAAAGATTTCCTCTCTTTTTGGTTTAAATGCAGATGAGAACTTTCAGTGACTGTTGGTACTTTCACCGGACTTGCGGGAGCTTCCAGATCATGTACAGCAGTACATATTGGTAAACAAGCAACTGGAATGTTTTCGACTCTCACCAGCACTCCTACTAATTTTAATTGGGAAGCCTCAATCTTAACAAAGGAAGTCGACCCATTGAGAACAGTGACATAAGTCTTTCCTCTTGTGACTTTGCACAAATCTGGAGAAAAAGAGACTCCACGCATATATTTGCCTCTATGCCCGGAGATCATGATGTCCCCATTAATGCTGGCATCTGACGACACAGTGACGCGAGTCCAATGCTTGGGTTTGAGAAGTATAGGTTCATCCAGGTCAAAAATAACTTCCTTCTCAGGGATTGTAGCTAGTTGCGTTGCTTCCTGATCTTTAATTGAAATCATATTATTCTTGAAATCAATGACACAAGAATTGCATTCTAAAAAATTGCTTCCTAGTATTAGATCGTGCGTTCAACCTGGGTGATGTAGTTTTGGATATCATCGCCGAATTTTAAATGCGGATGAGAACTTTCAGTGACTGTTGGTACTTTCACCAGACTTGCAGGAGCTTCCAGATCGTGTACGGCAGTACATATTGGTAAACAAGTAACTGGGATGTTTTCGACTCTCACCAGCACTCCTACTAATTGTAATTGGGAAGCCCCAATCTTAACAAAGGAAGTCAACCCATTGAGAACAGTGACATAAGTCTTTCCTCTTGTGAATTTGCACAAATCTGGAGAAAAAGAGACTCCACGCATATATTTGCCTCTATGCCCTGAGGTCATAATGTCCCCATTAATGCTGGCATCTGACGACACAGCGACTCGAGTCCAATGCTTGGGTTCGAGAAGTATAGGTTCGTCCAGGTCAAAGATAACTTCCTTCTCAGGGATCATAGCAAGTTGCGTTGCTTCCTGATCTTTAATTGAAATCGTATTATTCTTGAAGTCAATGACACAAGAATTGCGTTCTAAAAAATCATTTCCTAATATTAGATCATATGGGAGACGATGATTAGAGGTGTCTACTACCAAAAGGTCTACTTCAAAGGCATGGATCTTGATGGATGCATCCTTTAGTTGCCCTTTCAATGAGAGAGGATTCCCAGAGGCATCAATCAGCTTCGCACTGGAGGAACACAGTGAATCTCGATTTAAACACAATTCCTTACAGCACTCATCACTTATTATGGAGGCAGCGGCTCCAGTATCCACTGTGGCATTAAAAATACTTCTGTTCATCTCAACAGGGATTAAGTTCTTCCTAATTAGCTGAGTTATAACTAGTACATTGTGACTTTGTGCACGTTTTACAGGAGGCGGCGCTCCAACTAATTTAAATCTTGAGACATAGTTGGATTATCAGGCTCTAAATCAACTAAATTGTTGACACATAAATTTTCAGTAGGTGGTTCTTCTACAATAAAGCCTTCGCCGTCAGCAACAAGCTATATCTTGGCTTTACACTGGGATTTTAGATGTCCCTTCTCTCCACATGTATAACATCTGACTGATGACAAATCAAACACCTTCTTGACAGGGACAGGCTTCCTGAACTCAAAAGTTTTCATTCTAGATGTACCGGAAAATTTTGTGATATCGCTATTGATGCATTGCGAATTCTGAAGCATGTAGACTATGCTAATGGCTTTGCAGATAATCTCATGAAGGCTATCCTCAGGATCACATCAAACTTCCAACTGGTTTCTTATCGATGATGGAAAACCTCTGCATAGGTAAGAGAATAAATCGTGCTTAGAGTATTCTTTAGAAAGACTGCTCAGATGGAACAGGCGTTCAACCTGGGTGATGTAGTTGCGGATATCATCGCCGAATTTAAAAGACATATCGCACAATAGTGTCTTGTACTGATGTTTGATGTGCGGCGCTCAGTAGTGATCTTCAAAGAAACCCACTAACAACTGGTAGTCAGTTTTTATGCTCTGGTCAAGCATCATATATTGGTTATATGCCAATCCATTTAGATACAAGGGGAACTGAGACACGGCGGTCTCTTGCGAGTTTTTATGTTGCTTCATGGTCAATTCAAAGAGAAAAAACCATTCATCAAAAGACTGTGACACGGCGTCAATTTGCCCAGTGAATTTGGGTAGAACAGAATGCTTACTAAATAATTGTACTTGTCCATTAGACTTGAGAGGAAGAATTGACTCTTAGAACCAGCTTTTTCATTAAATGGGCTGGCATTGCTTACATATTGCTCCTTGCATGTGGGGATGACAACTGTACTCACTGGGTCGGGTAACGACTGAACATAGCCGGTTTGAGGGGTAGCTCCTGTAGTTAAAGTGGATACTTGAGTAAGAGCGGCCTGAGCGAAGGTAGGTTGACT
This sequence comes from Hofstenia miamia, assembly GCA_900660155.1. Classification (NCBI taxonomy): domain Eukaryota; kingdom Metazoa; phylum Xenacoelomorpha; order Acoela; family Hofsteniidae; genus Hofstenia; species Hofstenia miamia. Next base: position 23,450 of record CABFPE010000497.1, read on the forward strand.
GTTCAAGGGAGGAGTAGAAGAAGGCACCAAAGAGGATACTCCACACAGAGAAACAGCTGGAGGAGGCTGACTGACGCCAACGAGCTGAACCACTCTGCCAATAATTCTCTCAGCCAATTCATCTAAGGCTTCATTCAAAGCAACATGCGTAACATATTCATCATGGTCTTGGTTAGATGACATTTCTTCCAGACGATTGGAATTATTAATGGAACTCTTTAACTCGTGTATTTGTAATTCGAGAGTGAAGGTTGATTCCAACATCTGTCTCTCCATCCGTTGATATGATACATGTTGGGTATTAATTTCGGCTTGTAAAGATTCAATCTGGCGTTCACTCTCCATCCTGAGAGCTACCTGTTGTGACAATTCATCTCTCAAGTGCTTGATCTCGGCGATGTACGCATCAAAATGAGGCGTAGACTGCTGTTCATGACCACTGACATAACTACGGGGACGCATTGGAATTGGTGGAGCATTCTGAGAGTTTAACACACGTCGCGGCACATTTCTATGGAATGATGGACTTGCACTCATTGCATTTGCATTGCTGTATGGAATAGTAGAGGCATTGTGACTATCATCCATCCTTTGGGTAATAGGAGAAGAAGGTTGAGAAAAATTAAGTAACGCTCCAACAGTACAAGGGGTAACGTCCTGGTTACCAACACTTGCACAGGGGATGCTCTGAGTAGGAGAAGTCCCAAAAGTAGGGGAATAAATTACAGTACGACTAGAACTAGAATCCATTAGAATGTAAAGAACAAAACAACAATTTTCAGAACTGACAATGGGAGCACTCCCATACACACAGGAATGAAAAGCACATACAGGGGGTAAGGTGATTAACAGACCAAAAAGGGAAGAAATGAACACGGCAGTACTTGGTAATAAATCCAACGTAAAGAAGCACTAATAAAAGTAAAACAAACAAGAAATTTAACAGTTGGCATCAGCCAAATAAGAAACACAAAAAGCTTCGTCGCCATCCTTCAAGATGAGGGAGTTAATGAATACATTGATAGGTAACTTTCTCTGAAGTCTCAAAGNATCAGGGGAAACAACTATCCCAGCTGATATGCACCCAAAACGAAAACCAACTCACATAAAAACCATTGAAAGAAAACAACAAGATAAAAAAGTATCACGTCAGCATCCTGTCACGGTCGCCATGTAGAATTGTCAGCTGGTAGGGAAACTTAACTAGAAACTTAATTGACTCCGCAGAAGGTTTGAATAGCGTTTACATAACAGCCACTATTCCAGAAAAAGGAATAACACAGAATTTATAACATATAGATGTAACATTGGTAATTCATCCAAGTAACAGAACTACTTTTAGGTAAGAACCAAGATGACCAATTCCTATGGCTTCCAGCCAAAGCGGAACCTCCAGAAGTAAAGTGCTTAACCTATTGACTGGTGCTACCCTATTTGTCTCACTTGCTTAATTTCTATCTCAATTCAGAAAACACAAACCCTCATTTTCATTGTTATGTCTCAGCTCACTATTAAATAATCTGTAATTGCCAGATATTTGTGCTAGCCCACAGCATGATATCATCACAGTGTTAGGTTTTATAAGTGCATGTACGTGTTGAATTATGAAAGAGAGATTTATTATTTCCTTATATGTAGCCATATGCATAACTTAATGAGCCACAATTCGGACTGGGTAATCAACAGACCCCCAGAAGCAACGTGTTGCCCCGTACTAATGAAAGCACTCCCAAATTGTCGCCGATCTTAAGCAATAAGTTTCATCAAGATAATAAATAAATAAAAGCACAATGGTAAAGACGGCAGTTGAGAGTAGATAAAATCTATTGAACTATCACTACAGTTTCCTCAGTTTTTATACAATTGTTTAATCATTACCTGTCTTTGTTTACAATACTTCAACATAGTTCAACATGATCAAATTCTATTTCTCTCGTAAAATTAAATTTGAGCAATAATCAGCACCATCGAGGGGACATCAAATTAATAGCAACAAACTAAAATCAAAACTAGCAAATAACGTCATGATGACGTAATAATACAAAGTAATGTTGTAAAAATTAAAAGCAACAGAATCCCCGAGCGACTCTACAATATATATATATATAATTGAACAGAAAAATATATTTTTTTCTTTCCTCCAAAATAAAAGAGGTTCTATTCTTTTGTGTTAACATAATATATATATATATATATATATGTTTATATATAC
>CABFPE010000497.1:41969-56316 GCA_900660155.1 Hofstenia miamia
ATATATATATATGCTTTGTATACAAAATTTTAAAGTATCTACAAGGCGCTGGATACGGGCGCAAGATGATATTGCGGAGGGCGCTGGATACGGTTCCAAAAAAAATTTTTTTGAAAACATCTGAAACTTATACATAAATGTGCAATGTAAAAATTTTTTGGATAAAATGAATTATTCTGGCTTTCCATCAAAAAATGCGTTAGATACTATGGAAAATCGGAAAGCGCCATTTCACATCGCTTGAGTCTCTATGTGTATCAGTGGTGCTATTAAACAACCACATTTTAATGCCTAAGAAATGCTGTGTGCCCTTATGCAAAAGCGGTTATCGGGATTCCGAGTACTTATCAGCTTTTTCTTTTCCTACGGACTCTGATTTACAATCTAAATGGATTAAGGCCATTAATCGCAAAGACCGCTATAAAATTACTAAACATTCCATTTTAAGAAAGAATTGATATATTCTACTCCATCTGGTATAAAGAAACTCAAACGTAAATTGAATCCAGTTCCTACAGAATTTTCGTTTGTGAATTATTCAGGCAATCAAACAAGGAGAACACCTCCTAAAGAAAGAGGCGCGCAACCTGATCAATTACATGATTTCAAAATGCTTGATCACCTCAATGATTATTATATGCTGAGTTTGATAAGACTTTTGTATTCAATGGGTGTGGATTATCATTTTTAAATATCAGTACATTTCAGATGGACCGATTGTAGAAAACGGCACTCATTAGTTTACATTATCTTTATCAAGTTGTGATTTGTTAGCAAAGCATTTCAAAGGCTTCTTAAGGCTGTTTTTTCTCAACTTCAAGTCGCCTAACATATATATATATATATTCATTCCAAGATAGTGAGTGATATAGGCAGATTCCGAGATATTTTACTGCGTTTTCTCTTGGTATGTCATCATAAATTTCCAATTTCTAGTCCATAATATTCTTCAGCAATGGATTCTTTATGGATTTATGTTGAAAACATACGTCAACTGATTTTTTTAAAACAAGAAAAAAATTATAATTAGATGAGATATCAAGAATAGCAATACTTGTAACAGATATTTGCTGCGATCTTCATTTGCCCTTTCTTTTAGATTACTGAAAGCAGACGAATATTTTGTTATCAATTGGTCTGCATACATTTAGCCGATTTCGGACATGAATTTGATTAGTTTCAAATCATAGAACACAAGTGCAGTACAAAGGCAATGCAAAGTCAATCCTCGATTTTAACCATTTTGAAATTCAAATATCAACAAAAATAAAGCAAAAAAATTCGCTCATTATGGAAATAAAAGGTAATGAATCATTTTCTACAGTATCAATTTTCCTCATACACCAGGTTAGAGCTGCGACGATTAAAAGATGCTGCCAATAAGAATTGATTAAAATTTCCTACAAATACTCTCTGCCGCCAAAATTGCGTGAACCGAGTGGAAAAGTTTTTCAATCATGGGCCTCATTCAATCTTCATAGCATAACTTTGATAAACTTATTTTCATAAACAAGAATACTGATTTCTAGGAAGCTTCTATACTAGTTTAAATTACGGCAATTGCCTTATTGCAGTGAAGATTAATCGATTAATTTTAGGAATAGTGGTATCTCTAAGTCAAACAGTAACTTGTTTCAATAGAATTGACAAGAACCAGATAATGCACATAAAAATAGAATTATCTCCCTGACAAACCAAAATATTTATATGATTGATCTCGATTTTATGTATTTTATTGGTTCGTATTTAGTTAAATAACAATAGGAAGTATAAGTAGACTTGCATAGTGAAGTGTGCTGGTGAGGTGTAGTGAGAACTAGTCATTTAATAAGGAGTTACCATTTCAAACAATTAAATACCAATTGTTGATTTTTAGTGTCAATAGCAGCTCAATACCCTCTTGCAGGTGCGTTGCCGTTAGGATTGCAAGACACCTGACTATTATTGTAAAGGTTCAAGTCTCTGAGGCAACGAAAATGCATGACAGTAGGATTTTCAACATTCAGGACCATCTGGACCATAACACAAAAGATGTAATCAATGGATTCTCATTCAAAGTTCTAGTAATTATCTCAACAGTTTCAAATTATAATCTATTTCGTCATTTGTAATGGTGAGACCACCAAAACTGTAATGACAATGACTTTCGGATTGTCTAATAGCATTTTTTGTTATTGTAGCAAGTTTTGCGTGAAAAATATACTTCTCTGCATATTCAAATATTTATGGCAAATATACATCTATTTCCACTCCAGCATAAATTGGAATAATTTTGGTCGATCACAACTCACAGCTGCATGTCAATTTTTCTCCTAAAATAAGCATGCCCCATAAGTTTTATTTGAGATGACCCGACCCAATTAAAATTTTAACCAAAACTGATTCGTTTTCATCGACTTTCCTCATTTTGCAGCAACAGCTCTTGTTGGCATATACATGTGTCTAATTTGTTCGAAAAAAGCTTCAATGGCTAACGAATGCTGCTTTTCTAAAAAAACAGATTTTCAAGAAAAAACAAAATTTGGTACTTGAGCATTCAAGCTAAAGATAAGCTACAAATACGTTTGTAGGATGATGTTTACTATTTTGAGTAAAAAATCTTACAAGTTCAATACATGTACAGAAACATTTGGGAACTTTACAATACCCAGATTATGGCATCAAATGCACATCTATGTAAAGGAGTACTCCATAAGTTACTTAAAACTTGTTCTTTGTAACTGTTATTTTATCAAAGTATATAATTAATTAATCTTAACTCGAAAGCCTTACATGCAAGTACTTTTTTGGCAATGCTAATGAATTTAAAAGATTCACAGATAAAATCTAAGCAGATACTATTCATCTCGTTTTTTCTTAGTTCAAGGATACGTTACAATGTAAAGATCAAAATTGACTAATATGAGTTAGTCACTCAATAAGCTAAACTTATGTAGCAAAATGTCGAAGACATTCAAAGCAAATTGTAGATGCATTAAGCACTTTAGCAGCTACTTGGAATCCACAGGCAATTAGAATGAAATATCAAGTCAATTCTTACATGTTATGAAAGACTTTTTGCAATCTCCAAATATTTCAAAGCCTGTATAAAAATTAACATTTAATGCATTAGCATGTTAAAACACTGATTGTTTCTATATATTAACTAATAAAATTTCAAATATGTAGTAGTAGTAAAATTAAATATTTAAAACTGAATAGCAAAAGTATTAGAAATTTAAAGAAGAATGAAAAGTACTAGAGGAGCAGAGAAGAAACTCTTTACATGTATATGTTTTTCATGTTTAAAAGGATTATTTTAATAGTAACTATAACAACAGATGTTTTTGGTATACATAGACGTTTACGTAAATCACATTGTAGTTGGGATTCGAATTCGGATTTAGATTTGAAAATACATTGCCTGAATATTCGGATTTGAAATTTGGATTTGTAGGGCCCTATGACAGAAGCAAACGAAAATCAACGTAAAATACTGCTACTTATGACACAAATGGCTTATTGAAATGAGCCTGTTTGTTAAATTTACTTCCTTCATTGACATATTTAACTGTGAACTTGCAAACTCGAATGCTTTAAGGGAAAAATTTACCGTTTATCTGGCTGATCCGTCAAAAATTCCCTGATCTGTCTGCCCGTTGACACGTGTGTCACTCTGGTATATATGCTGTATTTGTCTTGGAACTTTTGAAATTTGTTAATTATCCTAGAACAAACGTTCAAACCCTTATAAGTCAAAGTGTGATAAACATATCTACAATTTGAAAACACCTCCAGATAGAGGAGTGTCTCTTTTTTAATTTTCGTTTGCAAACCACTGTCTGGCGCTGTTCAATTGAGGTATGATGCTGCGAATAGTCGAACTCGAAACCAATTCGATATTAGCTTGAATGGCATCTATATGTTTGCAATTTTGCCTATAATATCGAAGAATCAATCGACCTTTCACTAGATATTTCAAAATGCAAGCCACCAGGCTTGGTTTCTTTCATTTAGTTTAAGATTATGTATTTCTGTTGTATATTTAAAGAGGGCAGAATTATATATAACTAACGAGGAAAATATATCTAAATATAAATTTTAACTCGACTCAAGCTCACGATTTAGGCTTCTAACTTATCATGAACTTGACTAAAGCCTAAAAGTTCAACTCACAGGGGTCTAAGCAAAGTTCGTTGTTAATCCTAAGACCTTTAAGCATTATATTTACCTGAAAATTTCGGTTTGGAAAGGATTAAAAATTTTTTTAAAGAATCTGAATTTTCAAAGAAAAATTGTTAATCTTTTCACATTCTTTGGCCATAGTATACAACTTAGAGCGAAATTCAACATTTAAAAACGTTCGCCAATAGATTTGTCCATGTCTCCCAATTTCCAAATTTGCTAATAGGTTTGGAGAAAATTTTTTGCAGATTTGAAAAAATGGTTTACTTTTTTAAAAGCATGCCAGCCTCTTTAAGGCGAATTATAAATAGATGCTTCTTTTCTTCTGTTAAATCACATGTGCAATCATACAATTATATTAACTTTTATGACACTTTTTTAAACACATGTACAATTGGGTATTTAACTATACATAGAAATGATGCATCAAAAAATATATACCTCATTATTGTTTGCAATGGTTATGATTCACAGCCCATTAGATACTGAATTTTGGTTTGCAAAGCATAAGTATGATTAATCTTCGAAATCTCCAGGGTAAAAAAGACCAACAAGGACTTTAGGCGTGTAACACCAAAACCATTACGAAGTAAGAAATTTCATACAAAAATGGATATTAAGAGTAGAATTCACTAAAATGCCATTCTATAGCTCAAGAAATCATACTCAGTGTGATGCAAATACTGCTTTCTTTTTAATAATTGATGGCGGTGTATATGTATATAATAAGTTTCATTGCGTCGCAATTATCAATATAACATTAATGACCTATGAAATACAAATTACTTTGTTAATGAATCGAATTAAATATTGTTTATGGAATATTTTTCATATCATAGTTGCCATTTTACGCAGAGTATCTTTTTCGTTTTTTTCATTTCTATTTAATAAATAGACTTAGGGTGGAAACGGGTCGACCTAGCATGCGGGTCGGGTTGCGTTGGCTCGAAGGTTTTTTCTTTAAATCGGGTGATGCATGGTTAATCAATAGCTGGTTACCTATATAGATTTTAACGCAACATTGAAATATTGCACGGTGTGTTACATGTAACTGTTTTGTCGCATGACAACTACTGTATAGCAAAGGATTTAATTTTCATACTATTGACTAGCTAGAACATTTTTTATTTATTTTGATTCAGTCGGCCGTTAAACAAAGGAAGTTTCTTGCCTATCTAAGGCCTAAATTAAATTTGGCGAGTATTCAGTGATTCTTCTACCTGATTGACTAGTGTTAATATGAAATGTACCTTACCATTTCTTTGCTCATTGAAAACATTTGGTGCAAGCAATGAAGCTGCAATTTCATTGACTGATATTTTCAAATTTTCAAATGCTTTTTATACATGCTATTACACTGTCCCTTATGTGGAAATACTAGAAAATGCATCCAGAAATTTTGAGAGTTTTAGCATTGTTAAGAATTGTACATAATTGAGGCTTTTTCTTGTTTGCATTTGTTCCCATTACATTTATTACACTTTCTTTTCAATGCGCTTAGCTATAAGATTCGAGATCTTTTGTAGTAAATGTGACTATCTTTACTTAAATTCTAGATTCATTGCATTAGATTTACTTTATTTAACTATTTTGCCTTAATATTCAACTTATCAACACAATTTATTTTGTTTGGTTTGGTTATTTGTTATTCATTTATTAACTACAATTACATACATTATATTTGAGTCACATTTTGTACTTGCATGTGCATGCATATGCCTTTTATCAAGTAAAGCAACTATGCTTTGTAACATGCTTATTCATGGAAGCAAATGGACGAAGCTTAACATAAACTCTGCTTCTCATATTAATTCCTTCGAAAATACTCGTAAGATCTATTTACTCAGAAGATTTCCAATAAATGCAAAAGGATAAAATAATATTTATGAAGCAACGTTACTACAAATATCTCTAAAGTCAGTTTTACAATTACACTCAATTAATCAATCTGTGAACATCATCGATACCAAGCGTTATAAATTGACATCATATACTTCATATTTCTCACAATACTTTCAATGATATTGGTAAACAATTTTCAATTACTACGTACTTTACTATTAAAAATAAGATCCGCATGTTATTAGCCACTGGCATATCTTGGTTAAAATCTTTAAGTATTGCAGCAATGATGCTGTTAATATAGTGAAATCAGACTTGTCAAATAGCCGAGCAGAGCTTGAGCATTGCATAAGACATACGAGCCCTAATAACGTGCCTTGTTTAAGCAGCTAATTTATTGTTGTGCTCTTCCCTTTTTAGGCAAGATTACAACATCTTAGTCCCCAAAATTTGAACAATATCAGTGTGATCCAAAATAATATGTTTATTGTTTCATTTAAGACACGACTTTTGTGTCCCTTTTATAGTCTTGTATTAAATGCTTATTAAATGACAGAAGAAGCTATCCAAAAAATCCTGAGCGCAAAATATTTTAGATTACTTAAAGAGCTAAAACGAGCCACACTCTGCTTGATGAGCAGAGCCGAGCTTAAACATTTCATGTCGTTGAGAAGTCTGAGGGAAATAACATCAAGCAAAAATGTATTGTGATGATTTGAAAATACTGAAAAATGCTGCATGAAACACGGAGTTAATACAAACTTCTGAGTGCCAAAACAAGAAGAACTTGATGTGGAGGCATTGGCTAAAATTGTTGAAAACAGAGTTTAGTGCAGCCACTAACAATTTACTATATTGATTGTTATGGAACCGTAAAAGCTATGCCCAAATCGTCCTAAACAGTACTTCCTCACTGGGGTTCCTGGATAGTAATAACTAGCACTGAATGAACGCGTAGGTGCACGGAGTCCCGAACCTACATTAGACGTTAAAACCAGGGTAGAAGAAGGTGCCATCATATGTAATTTGTACATTGGGGGGCGGTAACGTTCCGAAAAAAATGTCTGTTTCAGTTGTTCGGGTAGACAGGAAGTGACGCAGTGGAAACACTATTAGCGAGAGTGCTACTAGTGCCAGTCCACGAGTGCGTCTCATGGGGCTGTCATGCAAGGTTAATTCCTTGTTTTTGGCCTATGAGATAGGCCGGCACTTTCTGTGCCTTTCCTGTGAGGCAGCTTTGTTGTGTCACAGGTAGTTGTGATCCAACATGTCTTTTAACTGCAGATTCTTATTCACTAGATGCTTTGCATTCAGTAAGTACGCCCGCGTACTCCAATATAATTTCGGACCTTTTATAGCAGCCAGCATGTGCTATCTTGGTTACCACCGTTAGTAGACTTGTTTGCCTTCGGCTTCACTCTGCTTATCAGACTCAACACAGATCAGCACTCTGCATGCCAGAGGTTGCCAGAGGTTTCTCACGATAAAACCGGTCTTAGTGGCATACTTCTAGGGGTTAAGATCCGGATCCGGACCGTGGCTATGCCTCTGAGTTAGTCTTTTGACTCCTTCATTAACCCCACTGCTTGTCAACAAAACCACGTATTTCTGTTGTACTGTCATTTTTATTTTGCTCAGGTAGTAAATGAAGTAAGCGTTAGACAGACACACTGCTACAAATGGTACTAAAACTGCAAATATTATTAAGTTTATATTTGGATTCCAATCTGTAAAAGTAGTGCTTGCTGTTATTATGCCAATGGCAGAACTACGATATATGTGAAGAGACAAAGCTCAATTTTTTGCGGTGAACTTCTTGCTGTTTTGCTTGAACAAAATCGAAAACTGGATAGCTATTGGGTGGTCTAAGACAAGAATCATCATTTGAAATATTGCTGAAAATTCAACGCGCCATCCATGAAATATCAAATTACGCGATTTAAGCCATATATTGCAATTTTTTAAATCTGTAATTTTGCAAGATGATGTTTACCAATATCAACAACTACATAAGTGAGATCATTGTAGCTTTTCTTATATTTGATGGCTTCTGGCGGACCGTAAGCCAAAGAAATTTCCTACACTCAACTCATCTGAAGTAAAGGGCTACACTGGCTTGTCATCATTCACTTAAAAGTGTTACACCAAAGGTAATGGACAGACAGCAGACATTCTAGCACTATTAACTACAAATACAATGCCCAAATACCGAGCAGAATTCTGGTACGATTCGTAAGCAAACGAATAATGAGTGTAGACATAATTGAAAAGTGAATAGATTAGCACCGAAGTCATTAAATTATTTACATCAATACTCATAATAGATTATGTGACATTAGCATTCATTTGATATACACTTAAGCTGCTAAGTAAAAATTTCACCTTATCAAAAAGTTGTTTTAGTTAAATATAGAAATTTCAGATAAACTAAGAAATTGCGTAAATTCAATATTAACTCTAGATATATGTAAAAATATGCGGACAATGCAATGCATTGCAATAAATATACTACAATACATTTATTTTCGCAGAATTGCAACAGAATAATATTACTATACAGTGTGTTTCAAAAGTCTTGGGAACATAACGATTTTTAATAACTGAAAAACTATTAGGATTTGAAAAAATAATGGATGCCGTTGGAAAGGTTAAAGTTTCAAGTTTTGTGGGGAATCTTCAAAGTTGCTCAATATGAGCACCATTTGTCACACGGCAGACATTTAGTCGACAGTCCATTTCCTGCCAAACGCGTTCCAGCATCTCGACGTCAATGGTTCCCACAAGTGCCGTTACTCGAGCCTTGTAAAGGGCGGCACATAAACTTGTTGCTTTACAAGCCCCAAAGAAAACAGTCACACGGGATATGATCTGGAAATCTAGGAGGCCAGGGCATGAGAACGACATCACCTCGCCCAGATCTCAAAATCCATCTACCAGGCAGCCTTGTGCCAATAAACCGCCTTACTCTAAGATTCCAATGTGGTGGTGCACCATTTTGTTGAAAAATGAAGTCATCAGATTCTTCTTCTTCCAAATTAGCCATTAACCAATCTTCTAACATATTGAGATAGGATTCACCAGTGATAGTTGCCTTTTCAAAGAAGAACGGTCCATAGACACATTTCTTGGAAATTGCTTTAAAATGACCAAAACCTTGTTTACACAAGCTTTAAAATGGCACCAGTTTCATTTTTCTACCTAGAATAATTCATGAGATATACGCATTTGTAATGTTCCCAAGAGTTTTGAAACACCCTGTATATTACGATTTTTTCATAACAGCTTAGTTTGTTATTTTTGTCAATATGCCATGGAAAATATAAACAAAGTATTTCTCATATAATCAATTGAAAGTAAATATTGAAAAAATCACAATTTATAATATTTCCCCTAAGACATTCAGAAATCTTACAAAAAGCATAGAACTTCACATAAATCATATACCAATAAAATAAAGCGAATCTATCCAATAGGTTGCTGTAAAATTGACAATGACTTAAATATCGAACAATTCATATTGGTTAAGATTTAAGAAAATAACTTCTAGGGTTAGGTGTCTTTATCATTTTCAAAATATTCCAAATACCTATCACAAACAATTATGAAATGCACTCTGCTTATCACACTTTCAATACTGTTCATTTCTCTTTACAAACATAAATTCAAAATATCACATTCTTCTTTCTAAAACATTCAGCTGGTCCCATAAAAAACTCAATTTCGAGCAAAAACATGGTAATGAATACGACTATCCAATATACAACAAAACATTATCTTCTTATTACTAAATCCAACTGACTGTTTTCAATATTATTTAAATTCAAATTTGTTCAACCCTCGATTTCGCTTCTATAACAATGTGTTCAATTAAATGAACGTTCTCAAAAGTTTTTATGCTTAGATAAATATTTCTCCACGCAACAACTAAAATATGGAATAACCTAAATCATACCATTTTAATCGAATTAAATTACAAGAAATTCAGGAAAAAATTCCGCACATTCCTTTTTGATAGACAATGCGTACTTTGTGACAATATGATACTACACTCATTCAGGGCTGCACAGCTAAATAATTAGCAAGGGAGACTTTAAACAACTTGAGTATTATATTTTTATACTATATTGTGACAAATTTAAATTCTCAACAAATAACAGTCAGCAATAATATTTTGTGTACAAAACATAAATAATGTAAGCTAAACTAAATTCAATTTAGAACACGTAAAATAATTTTCAAATAATCCACTGACTTTATAGTCTCCTTCTAAGAGCACTATAAGAGTAAAAATTTACTATGAAGACTGCAACTATATTGAAATAATATTTTCCCAATGCCCAAGTGAAGCCTAAAATACAATATGGCACATACAGATAGAATTAAATTTCTTTTTGGCACTCATTTCCAACACATGTGTATTGTATATATTGCTTTGGCAAGTCTCTGCTTAGTAATTACCAGGCTTTCCTTCGGGGGACATTTTGCGACCCACATCCCACATCACACCACAGGATTAAAGATTTCTCTCACGAATCCCCTCAGCAAAATTTTTCACTGTCAAATATATCAATGCAAAGCATTTTTAGACACTGAAGATATTATGTATGTTATAATATGCATTAACATACATAAAATTATAATAAATTTTAAAAATCACTATTCATGCCATAGTTGTATTCAGTAACGCTGTTTTCATACCAACATAATTATTTAGATGTCTTAAATATTTTACTGATTCCTTGTAAATAATTGACTCCACCTCAGTTCAAATTGCAATGAGAAATATATTTTAAATAACTTGGAGTTAGTTATAATAACTACGTGTCTCACCTAATCCTTATTAAGACTGATTATGCTTCTCGTTGTTCGTAAGCATTACCTAATAAGCTATATCCCACACTTTGGCTAGCATTCATGCGTCCTCTTTACAATAGCAGGCTGATAACCATATTAAACCAAGGCGGCGTGTTGTACACATGACACGGTATGAACTGGTATGGATTACTGCTACAATTGTTTTTTTGAAAAGAGCATCCTTGAAGCGGAACCTGTTTCAAGAAATTCATAAAAAATCACTTCTCCATTACATTATTTTAAAAATGAGCTATTTATAGGAAATTTCTTCATTGTAATTAATCGCAAACCACAAATCTTTGATCAACTAAATTTGAACAATCAAATCGATGTTGATTTTAAATTGAATTTTAATTGGAACCTGGTATGCTAATATTTTGCGTTTTTACAAACAAAAATTCACACTCGAAAATTTAAAAATTTAGAAAATTTCGCGAGTTAAACTAGCAAAAACGTAAAAATCCAAAAATATCGCATTCTTAATTTAAAAATGTACAGAAGCATTTCCTAATTAATTAAAATGCAATAATTTGACTTTGTATTATTTCTGACGTTTTAACATTGTGAATACATAAAAATAAACTTGTGAACAAAACATGTATAAATCTAATAAAATAAGAAATTATGTCTACCTTATTTGGTTGACAAAAAAAATTAACTGCATTTGAAAAGAAACACGTTGCTGCAAAATATTAACCACTTAAAAAATATAACAGCTAAAGCTTGCCTGCAACAGTGTTGTGTGGTGTACATGCAATGCATTGCGACCATTCAAAAACACAAAGCATTATAATTAAGAAGCAGATATATATATATATATAAAATATGTAAAATTCGTAGAAGTTTAACAAAATTAGCAAAAAATCAAATATTTCAAAAAAAATTGCAAAAATCATGTTATAAACTTGAACTATGCTATGGCCATTATAATATGATGTGGGGTGTTGCAATGTGGAGATCCCCACTTCCACGGTAAGTCTGGCTATTACTACATCATTTCCCATTCTATATGGCACTAACGTCATTCTATTGGCACTCGCAGGATTCTATTTGGCAATAATATTATTTTTATTTGCCGAGTAAACAAATATATTTAAAATTTACGCAAAAGAGAAAGATAGACATAAGAATTGTTTATAATTACTAATTAAACTATAGACCTAAAACTTCGCAAAACTATTAAAATACAATTTCTTTTTCTTCAAGTGTATTTGGGATTTTTCCTTAGATGTGTGCCATGCATGAACAGTGCAATTAAGTATTAATTATATAAATGCCAGACCTAATAAATTCTGTAAAAATGAAATTTCCAAGCGGCGGCAGGCCAGTAAATTGCCAGTTCCATCACTCCTAAATATTGTGTTAGCACCTTCCGACAAGAAAGACTTCAGTGTTTTGAGTAAATTTAATTACTAACATATTAACCAAATTAGAAGGGAGCTAAAACTTATTATTGGAACTAAAAGCATTCTATTTGGCACTAGCAGTATTCTATTAGGCAAGCATTAGGTCAAATAGCAATAGCGGCATTCTATTAGTATTTGGCACTAACCTCATTCTATTTGGCAACAGTGTCATTCTATTTAACAGAATCAAAAGAATTAATTAACAGAATAGTCTTTTACAATTTCTATATAAATGAATTATACTAACTAATATGGTCTCTTTGTAAGAGTGATACCAGCTATCATTGTGCATGAATAACTCAAACCATACCCAATTAAAAAAATAATATCCTTTTAAATATACATGTACTGTAGGTAATTTCAATTATAGAATTCTTGGTAACAAGGTTTTTGCACTCTTTAGAGAGATATTCACCCTTGTTCAAAAAATCCAGATACTAAGGATGAGTAGGCAAAGAAGAAAACTCGCATTGCAAATGTTTATGAAAATGAAAGTGCTTAGAAATGCTTAGCACATCATTTTTAAAGAATTAATTAAGTCTGGCATATATATAATTAATACTTAATTGCACTGTTCATGCATGGCACGCATCTAAGGAAAAATCCCAAATACCATTCGCGCCAAATAGAATGACGTTACTGTCAAATAGAATTAATTTAGTGCCAAAAAATGATGTTAGTGCCAGTGCCAAATAGAATGAAGCTATTGCCATTCAGAATGATGCTTCTCAAATAGAATCCTGTTAGTGCCAATAGAATGACGTTAGTGCCAAATAGAATGACGTTACTGTCAAATAGAATTAATTTAGTGCCAAAAAATGATGTTAGTGCCAGTGCCAAATAGAATGAAGCTATTGCCATTCAGAGTGATGCTTCTCAAATAGAATCCTGTTAATGCCATTAGAATGACGTTAGTGCCAAATAGAATGGCGAATGATGTAGTAATAGCCAGACTTACAGTGGAAGTGGGGATCTCCACATTGTAACACCCCACATCATATTATAATGGCCATAGCTTAGTTCAAGTTTGGGACATGATTTTTGCAATTTTTTCCGAAATATTTGATTTTTTGCTAATGTTGTTAAACATCTACGAATTTTACATATTTTATATATATATATATATCTGCTTCTTAATTATAATGCTTTGTGTTTTTGAATGGTCGCATTGCATTGCATGTACACCACACAACACTGTTGCAGGCAAGCTTTAGCTGTTATATTTTTTAAGTGGTTAATATTTTGCACCAACATGTTTCTTTTCAAATCCCATTATTTTGGTTCTCAACCAAGTAAGGTACACATAATTTCTTATTTGCCTGTTTATTATACAGTTTAATTAGATTTCAGCTATGCCCCCAATTTCGCTGTCAGACCTCAAAAATTTGAGCGATGCCCAGTTTGCCTCTGCTGTTGGTGGTCTGAAGAAAGATGCCATCATTTCGTTTTTGCGCAAAGCGGTCACTGCTCTCTCTACCTCGACTTCGTCCTCCAATGATGGCCCTGGCGTCATATCATCCTTATCTGAGTCCCTCACAAAGCTTTCCTCCGATGTTTCCTCACTACAATCCCAATTGTTCTCCTACAGTGCTGCTGCCTCACGTTCTGTCTCATCTCTCCCCAGTCATCCTGCTCCGAGTTTCACACCTGCGCTTGCTCCTCCTTCTGCTCTACCACATCCTCCCAAGCAGTCTATCCCTTCATCAACTAACAGTAATCGTCCTCATCCAGTTTTTGGTTCTAGTGCTACCTGCTGTCTCCCTGCTGTTCCTATTAGTTCACTTCTGCTGCCTCCTTGCAAAGCTTATATCTATGTTGGCCGTTTTGCTGCCTCTGTGTCCACCTCAGATGTTGCTGACCACCTTCGTTCTTCCTCTCTTCAATTTGATGATGTCATTTCCATTCCTCCACGTCCTGACTCTCCATTTGTATCCTTCCATGTTGTCTGTGACCAATTGTCTCATCGTGCACTCATGAATCCTGATGTGTGGTCTGAAGGCGTCTTGATTCGTTATTACTGCCTCTCTGATGATGAGTGCAAATCTTTTGGCCTTCGTCCCCGCCGCCATAATGCGCCTTGC
>CABFPE010000497.1:75626-100766 GCA_900660155.1 Hofstenia miamia
AAATCAGATCTCTATGCACAATTTACAAATATTCTTAGCATCTCAGTATTTTAACTGCTATAATGTATGGATCAGCTATTGCTGGAAAGTGTAGTGTTTGGAAATACCCCATAATTAATAAATTATATAAAACATATATATACATATATATATATATATATGCATTCTTGTAGTCTATTATTATATTTCAGTTGTAGATGCTGTAGTTGATCAAATAAATATTGATATTTTGTAGTTTGTAGATGTGTTAACTGCGAGTGAACCCGCAATTGCTGATGTGGAAGAATGCTGTAATTTTTTTCATAGGGATTTTATACAAGATTTAAATTGTCATAGAAGTCATTCATATTCCTCCTTAGATTGATTAATTCCATTTTATAATATTTGTGCATGTCTGATAACACTGCCATAAAAGTTTATCTTGTAATGACAGACAAAATTGTAAAGCCATTGTTGGTTTGTTTCATTATCACAGGAAAGTCTAAAACTTCTGTAATTTATAACTTTAAATGTGAATTTACATGATTTTTGCTCTAAATGGGACCAGAAACAATTAATCTTTAAATCGCCTAATATAAATCAATCTATCGACCCAATTGGTGCACATTGAAACCAGAGAAAAAAATTATTAGAGACGTTGGTTTTAGTCGGCTTCAAGTTTAGCCATTCATACCTTAATACTTTTATTCAAAATTTCTGAACTACTATTATAAATATAAATAAACTTTTTTTCATATCATAGGGAAGGGGATATATCAAAATTCACCAAGATTAGAGCAATACGAGCCTCTTTTTCAAGAACTATTTGAGAAAATCTAAGCAAAGGACGTCTGAAAGTTTTATATTTATTACTAATGTTTGGCTTATTTATTCTAAATTTCATGTAATATCAATTTGGAACAAATGTGTTTCATATTTTTACAGTCATAGACACACGTTTTTTGAAATCTACAGAGCGCGAAAAAAATAATTTTATTTACTAAATGTAGTGAATTATTGCTTAAAATTTGAAGTTTGGTGGCGTGAACTCCAAGCTTTACCTGAATCCACCATTGCTAATGTAGATTTTAAATTAATTTTATTGTATAATGAATCAGAAATACAAACACAATGATAAATAGGCCTACTCCATGGAAGGGTTAAAATTTTTTTCCATTGTATTCAAGGCGACCTACATAATTTAGGTGGTCTTGGCTTTGTTCGACACAATAAGAAATTAATCGTGAAATAACACTGCCACAAACCTTTTGCACAGTTCCAAATCAATTGTGGGAAATAACCCGACGAATGTCAGGAATGTTCGTGGTTTACCTTTGTATATCATGTTTTTGATAATGAATGTCTCTTTGTTGTTTACTCAAGGAGAGAGGAAATTTTGAAGCAAGTTGAGGTACCGTATCGTTCACCAATGACTGAAATATCGAAGAAGAATGGAACAATTATTCCAAAGTGATTTTCAACAATCATGCTTGTAGTTTGTTAGTGGTTTCTATGAATAAATTATTTTGATTTCTATTTCATTATATAATGAAATTAGTAGAAAACCTCTATTCCTTATCAATATAAGTCGGCGATAATTTTTGGACACACTGTATTATGTTAAAATAAATAATAATAATTTTATCATTTTCAATGAATTTTACTGCTAGTTACAGCCATTCTGATTCTTAAAATTTTTAACAAAAATCATTTATATTTGATTTGAAAATATAAATAAAGACAAAAAAATTATTTAAAATGTTTAGTTTTGTTCAAAAAATTAATATTAGTAGTCAGCAAAAAACATGGAACTTCTAAAATCCCTCAGTACACTGGAAGGACTATAGTGGAGGAATCCCTATTATACTTTGCAATAACTATATATCATAAAATACAAAATGATGAAACTAATTATTATTATTATTATTATTATTAGTATGATTGTCACCTTATTCAATTACCAAATATAAAATATGCTGAAAAATCAAGATAAGTAGTTAACACAAAATGAAGCACGTGTCAATAGGACAAATGAAATGGGACACCAAACCTACGATGGTTATTTGCCATGCAGTAATGTACAGACATTTTGGTACACATCTGGTGATGAAAAATTTGTGACAAAATGAAATTGGGCAAATAAATTTTTAGGCAATGTTTTTCTTTTGAATTTTAGGATTTGGACAAACTGATGTAATTAATGACAAATTTATGTAATGACATGTTCATTTAAACAATGTTTCCCATGCAACACTGATTTAAGGGAAATAATTCATAGATGCAATCCATGTATTTCTATTGTTTAGGCTGTCTATATATTTGCTCTAATTAAATTTGTTTTCATTAATATATTGACACAACAAAATTGTTTTTATTTACCATAAAGTATATAAATGATTAAAATTTTAGCAAAGGCTGTTTAAAATTTGCAACAAAAAGGTTTATATTTATAATGTTTATTAATTTATAATAACCCTACAGCAATATTTAAATAATTTAAGCTACATTCTATACATTAGACCTTACAACCAAATAGTAACATTTTCTAAATATGAGACAGCATGATATATTTATAAGTATAGACATAAATAACGTAAAGTTCGTTTATCAGAACCTGATAAAATTAAATATTTATTTCTCTTCAAAGCGGTTTTTTCATTGAATTCAAGTATAAAATATATCTCGCAATATGCAAATAGGAAAACGGGACTTTAACCCAATCTTCTCTATTAAGCATTTCAAAATCATATAGAGAATGAGAATTTTTAAAATATAATCTGAACTTGATAAAGTTTCTATGGCATAGCATTTGAGAGAATGCCAATAAATTTTGTATTTACAAACATTTCTCCACTATTTGCGAGCCTAAAATATGTAGTTTATTATATCTGACACTTTTTCTTTTTTATGGTTTCATTAGTACATGTTTTAGCAAATTTGACAATTTTTCATTTGCCATAGCGTGTTGACTTTGTATACCCTCCCACTTTACATTTCTAAATGTTCATATGTTTTTCAACTCGTAAGACATTCCTTTGTAATCTGTTCATATACATTTAAAAAGTGATTGACAGGTGCTAATGATTAATTCATGAATAATGAGGGAGTGTGGCTAAAAGATGCAATTATTCATATATTACCTAACTAAACTAGAAACAATTTAAGAGTGTACTTGTGTAGTTTTCCACTATTGGAAGAACTAGTATATTGAAGTAGCAATGTATTTATTGTTAAAATTTGCTATTTACACTAGTACTGGTATGTTCACTGAATAATACGCAGTGCATTAAATTTCGTTAATTCTTCTAATTACCTAGAAACTGTTTTATATTTAACCAAACCTATAATGTATATATATATTCAAAGATTGTTTTTATCCACATATATATACAGTTTCTTTAAACATCTAATGAAGGTCTTAATAATGAGCATCTTTACAAATTTTTCCATTAATTGTTAAACATAACTGACTTTGAGCATTCTAATTACCATGTGTTTCTAAAGTCCTTGCAATTTTAAATTTTTGCTTACATATTTATTTATCACGTGATAATTTATGTTTATTGGAAATCAATAGTGCTGATTATTTGGATATATTTTAAAATGGAAAAGAAAGACAACACTGAATTGGTTGTGATGTTTTATAAGAATAGTCAGAGCTATGCTGCTGCTATCAGAAAGTTTTGTTCTTTACATGGAATAAAAGATTCCTCTCGTCGACCAAAGGAATAAACTTTAAGAGCATTGATTAAAAAGTTTGAAGGACATGGAAGTGTTGATGATCTACCAAGAAGTGGTAGAGGAGATTGCAGATCTGATCAAGATTCTGAGGCTGTGATGGAAGCATTTGCGAGGCTGAGAGAAGAAGGAATTTTGCCAACAACCAGAAATGTTTCTAGTGAAGTGGGTTGTTCAAGCTCTAGGTCTTGGAGAATAATGAAATATGACATAAAATTGCGTCCATACAAAATTCAACTTGGGCAACTCCTCACTGATGAGTACCGAGAATGAAGATTATCCTTTTCAGAAAAATTTCTCCATGATTACCAGAGCAAATCAATAAAAGATGTTATCTTTTCCGATGAATCAAATTTCTTGCTTAGTGGAGTAGTCAACAGGCAGAATACTTGTTTCTGGGGCCATGAACAGCCATCTCCAATAGAGTTGAAGCAACTTGACTCTAAGTTGAGGGTCTGGGCTGGATTTTCTGGTAAAACAAAGCTCCCTATTGTCATTCTTTCTTTTGGCTCAACCTTGAATTCTGAGAGTTACATCAGCTTCATTGAAGAGACAATAGTCCCATTTCTGAAGAGAAAGAAGCTGTGGCAATCCTCTGTCTTTCAACAAGACGTAGCTCGTGCTCATACTTCAAACAGTGCTCTTGAAGCTCTGAAGAGATTGTTTTCAGGAGGATTAATCAGTAACAGAACTGAAGAATTTTGGCCTGCTTGTAGCCCTGATCTAACACCACTGGATTTTTTCCTGTGGGGTTACATGAAGAACAAGGTCTACAGTATTCCTCGTCCCAAGAACCTTAATGAACTGAGGGAAAAGATCACACAGGTTTATGAGGACATTCCAATGTCAATGCTTCAAAATTCAGTTCAAGATGTTTTAAAAAGGCTGAAACTTTGTGTGGAACATCGAGGTGGACACTTGAAAGACATTATTTTTAAAATTATTTTTGTAGTTAAAAAATAATATCTGAAAATGTTTACTTCAATAAAGTTTTTCAGTTTTACATATATCTTTATTATTTTGAGAGATATAAGATTTTTAAATTCGCAAAGACTTTAGAAACCCATGGTAGATCATTTCATCCAAGTCTAAATACGAAACAAGATTATATACATAAACTATGGTTACTAATAATGAAGATTTAGCGAAATAAAATATTATAAAATCAAGTAAATTTAGAAGGAATTATTTGTAAAACTCACGATGATTTTGTAAGTCGAAATATATTTGAATGTTTTTGTTAAAATAACTGACTGAATTTGCATGAAATAAACCTTTTTAAAATGGATTTAATAATTTGAGAGAATAAAAATGTTACTTTTGTACTTGTGATGGAAACTTGTGTTTGTACATAATTTTCATTTAATAGGTTTTGTGTTAAAGTATTTGCCACGTTTATTTGATTTTCATTAATATAAAAATGTTTCTCTGAAGAGTTTGTAATTACATTCATACATAAATTTCATTTATAAACTTTTCTGTTACAGTATATACTGTGTTTATTGATTTTTATTCTATATATTGTGTAATCTTTTTAGCAAATAGAAAAGTTTATCATTCAACTACATAATGTAATTTGTAAAATGCCATAAAATGTGTATTTATGTGTGATATTAAATAAATACACATAAAAGACAAAACCATTCATGTTTCAAAATACGGAAATAAAATCTGACTATACAATAAAGAATAGTCGAATTCTTGAAAATTTTAAAGTTTTAAAAAATCATGTACAGCGGAATGGCATAAAAGTTGAAGAATGGAAAGGATACAAAGTCAAAACTTTAAGAAAATCGACAAATTGTCTTATTTATTAAAACACTAGTGAATCCATAGCAAAGGAAAAGTGTCCGATGTATTAAAAACAATAGCAATACATCGAACTCTGGAGCTGAATTAAGTAATAAAAATACATATTTTAGGCACTCAAATAGTGGAGAAATGTTTGTAAGTCCAAAATATATTGGCATTTGCTCTAATGCTATGTCTTACAAACTACCAAGTTCAAGTTTTTTTTCAAAAATTCTTAATCTCATAATGATTTTGAAACATTTAAAAGAAAAATTGGGTTAAAATCAGGTTTTCTTACTTGCATAAGGCGAGGTATATATTTTATTCAATGAGAAAACCGCCTTAAAGAAGTATTAATTTTATTTTATCAGCTTCTGATAATCAAAGTTTACATTAATTACTTCTATATTTATAAATATATCATGCTGTCTCATATTCAGAAAATATTCCTTTATGGTTTTAAGACCTAATGTACAGAACATAGTTTAAATCATTTGACAATTGGTGTAGGGTTTTTATAATCTAATAAATAATTAAGAATATATAGTTATTAGATTAATTGTTTTGAGCACTATACATTTACAAATTCATTTTATATAGCTTTAATATTCATTTTCAATTTAAAAACTTTATCTCTTTTCACTTTAAGCTATAAATGGTGTAGAATTACTTTAATAACCATAATCATTTTTCAATTTCATATGCACTTAATGCTATTTTGCAAACTGCGTACTATACATTTGGATACATTTGATATTTCAACAATGGGATATAGATAAAAAATTATATAATGTTTACCTTGTCTTATAAGAAGTGCAAGTTTGTACACATATGAATATACAGTCGACACAATGGAATTTCACATTGGTGACAGAAAGACAACTATGTTGAAAGATTTTAAGCTTTGTGGTGAGCTCTTTCTATGAATAAATCTTTAACATTTCACATGCTTTAATTATCTTAGAAAAGTTATTAACGTGTTTTTTCGATGTCATTCTTAGTTTTACAAATATTTTTTGTAAAAAACGTAATAAATTTCATTTTTTGACAAATTTGTGTCGGCTTGCCGTCTGATGTTGAAATGAAATAAATTATATACTTCATCATAAATAAAAAGTTTTTTGTTGTACATTTCTAAAGCATTTGTTTAAATTTTAATCATTGTAAATTAAACGTCATTTTTATTATAAATTTTTAAAGTATTTTCTTATATTGTAATCATCATAAATACAAACGTTTTTTGTTGTAATTTTTAACATCATTTATTTTAATTTTAGTTGTTTGTATTTTATTCTAAATAATAACGCTTTTCATTGTACATTTTTAACAAAATTTGCTTTAATTTTAACCGTTTATATATTTTATCGGTAATAAAACGTTTGTAAATGTTTGACATCATTGGCTTAAATTTTAATCATTTATCAATTTCACTGTAATTAAAACCGTTTTTTTGTAATTTTTAACATTATTTACTTAAATGGCAGTTGTTTATGTATTTTATTTTAAATAAAAATGCTTTTTATTGTACATTTTTAATAGTATTTGCTTAAATTATAGTTGTTTATGTATTTCACTTTTAATGAAAACATCGTTTTTGTTGTTTTTTATTGGAATTTTTAACTATCATATGTTTTTGATTGTGAACGTCATCTTGTTTTAATAATGACCTGTTTATTAATCATTAATTTAAATGCTATGGTTTGAAATTCATTAGGTGCAAATACACATTGCATATGTTTTGTACACCATTTCCGTCCAACAATGAAGTTATGATGAAAAATCATGTACTGTAAACGAAATTCGTATGAAAAAAAACATTTTAGGAGCATTGTCATTTTACTAGTGCATTTTATATTTTCTTTAGGCAGATGTGTAAAGTTCATAACTATATTAAGGAAATATAATAAACTGTATAAATAGCATGCATGTGTATATATTGTATAAATCATATCAAGTTTACAGCATTAAATTTTTTATTTGATTACAATGTCTATATTTCAAAAACTTGATATTTTGTTTGGCAAATAGATTATACTTTGTATTTGAAAACAAAATGTATGTTTGCATATAGCTTTAATATGAATATATTAGCGAAAAAAATTTAATTACAGCAAATGCATAGGCAGCCTAAACAGTAGAAATACATAGATTACACCTATGAATTATTTCCCTTAAATCATAATGTTGCATGTTTAAAAGATTTTTTAAATGAACATTTCATAACAAACATGTCATTAAATACATTCTAGAGTTCAAAAATAAAAAATTGATTTGCCCAATTTCATTTTGTCATTTTGTATGTAATTCCCATATGTCAAATAGCCATAGGTGAGGTGCCCACTAGCACGGGTTTCACTTAGGGTTAACTACTAATATATTACATGCAGAAGTCAATATTAGAATGGACATGCCTAAGGCCACGCGCAAATGATACAACTTTTGTTGCAAAACCAATTAAGATAAGAAACCACATTGGAGGAATTCAAATTATTTCAAAATTATCCTAGCACATTGCTCGCTAAAATTGGTTTAGCAATGAAAGTTGTATCGTTTGCGTGCGGCCTAACTGATTGTGGTTTTCTTTGTAAATCTAAATACATTATAGAATGAATAAACATTAAAAAATTCTTAACTAAAGGCAATCACGATATGAAAGAAGTTGTGATATTTCTTTGTTCATATATAGCAACAAGAACTTTTTACTTATATGCATGTACAATATAGATGTTTTCAGGGTTGGATTGGCCGGGTTGTGGGGACCTCTGCCATCGTAAACATTCTAGGGTCCCCAATGCTTTGAAGACACTACATGTACACTTAAAAAAGTTCTTCATTTTTTAAATGGTGTTATTGTAAAAATTGAATTTTGCTTATGACAAACAAACTAAATAAATAAAACATATTTAGGAGTAGAGTACACATCAGTAGATTTTTATGTTCAGCAGAATTTGATGCAAGTTTATCATGCACTGAAAAATTATCAACAAATATCATTTTCCAAAAAATCTTGTCATATGGGTGATTTTGCAGACTCATTTTTGAAGATGTACGTTCACAGGATACTGCAGTGTCCTGTAACGGAACAGCTTATTGAATGAAGACGATAATTGGCAATTAGTATTAAAATGCACCACAGCCAATTAGTGCGCTGACTATTTCAAAAATGTTGAAAATTTTGATATTTATCATATGCCAACATTTTTTCTTCTTTGTCTTCTAATACTGTTGAAACTTATACATCAACATGTATATTGAAGTAAAATTTTGCATGGAAAATGAGCCTATGTCTGTTAATTTATTTTAGTTACTAAAGTTCAGGTAGTACAATTCGACATATAGTTGCGAGTTTTGTCACTGAATCTCGTTGTATTAGTTAGCTTATCCACCATTATTGGAAGAAAGTCCTTCAAACTGAATTTTTCTTTAAAATCATTTGTTATCGACTTATTCACTTTTTCAAAAAAACGTGTTTATGTCTTCTATCCAGCTCAGCATTAGAATATGCATCATTCAGATCTTGCACTTCAAAGTGAAATATACTTGCTCATCATACTCTGAAGGATGCTTCAGAGCAACAGCTTTCTCAACTTCAATAAGTTTAATAAATTTGTTTGGGTGTAATCGTTTTGTTTGGAGGTATTTCGTAACCAGATCAAATTCTTTCTATAAAATAAATAGGCTTTCAGCTAGATATTTGACGGAACACAAGATCCACTACAGGCAGTCAAATACACAAACAATAATATCTGCTATTCAAAGATTCGACTCAGCTGTTCTCGTTAAGTAGTTATAGATATGATAGTAAAACAAAAAATTAATCAAGAGCAACTTTATTTTAACAGCATGCTATTTGCAAAAAGATGACGGAACGATTGCGCAAGTTTGGAAAGAGGATTCTTAAAAATTAGTTGTAAATTTATTTATTTAGACTTAGACAATTAATACACATTAAAAATATTTTTTCTCCCTTGGCACAATGGTCAGTCCGATCTCCCATATTTGATTTTTGCAGTAAGAGGGCCTGGTTGCTGTTAAGGGCTAAAGTCTGCAAGGTAATCAGAAATAAAGTGCTTATACTACTTAAGCTTATTGACAATTCAAAAGATTTTCAACTTGAAATCTCTTGTTGTTCTCAGATTTTTTGCTGTTGTCAATCAAAGAAATTTCGAATAGCAGCGCATTCCCAGATAATGTTTCAACTCATAATAACTGATTGTGTGATAGATGCTTTTAACTCTGGACCTTCAACCAATAAATCTACTGATACAAAATTTATTGTAAGTAATGCATGACATATTCAAGGTTTTATATTTCATAGGGATTTACTACGGAATTACATAAGAATTTACTCTGAAAAGAACCGCTTTATGTTAATATAAATATAATAAGGTCAAAATATTTCTTAAGCAAATTTAGAACACTGCCTAAATGTTTAATAATTCACACATTTCCTATACAATATTACACTGAAATTCAAAATTTACATATAAAATAAATTTTACATGCTTATAAATCGCGCATCCCATATTTTAAAAGAAAAATACATTTCAGAAAACCAAATTTATATAAAAAAGTACGAATAAATAAGTTCTTGCTATAATGAAAATACACTGCTTTCAATAAACTACTACGATAGCTCTTGAAGAAATGCGCAATTTGGTAAATAAATAAGTATTTTTCATAAACAAAATTTAAAAATAATTTCCATATCTACAATTTTGCAAAGATTTCATTTGAGTCTTTTACAAATGAAGGCAAATTGATGACGTCATCTGAAAACACGGTACACATATATAAATTATTTTAAAAAAAAATCAATTCAAAAAGTTTGCTAATTTTTTAATAGTTATGTGCATAGAATACTTGATTGAATATGTGCATATTTTATCATGTGTTCACATTAAAATAGAAAATCTTTAAGCTTTCGTGTATCATTGCATGCATTTTTTCACTCTAAATTTCAAACAAGAGAAATTTCGCAAATTTTGTCACAGTTTTGATCATTTGCATATATTTTTTAGCTGAGTGCAAATTGTGTCACCGAGTACTCAAAAATAAAACAATATTAATTAACCATTCGAAAGCAGATATTACAATCTCTGAAACTTAAATTATCAGCAAATGGTTCATATACCAAAAAGTATGACCTTTAGCATTTTAAACTTTGGTCATCTGTCAGAATAGCGTGGAAGAAGCAAAGTCACACGAAGCCCATATTTGATTAGACCAAAATTAATAATATATACTCTTCCAAAACTCAATTTATGCTTTAAATTTCAGTGCGTAGATTTTACAATATGTTTCCAAAATACACAAATTTTGTCAAAATTAAAGACATTTTTTTCATTTATTTATGGGGTCCACTCTGGGAGGAATGTTTCCTGGGAGAAGTTGGATTGGGCCTGAGCCTAAATTTTTGGCTGATGTCTTTCTTTGCCATATGTATTATATTCTACTCCTCCATTTTTCATCACCCAATAAATTCTGATCCAAACAGTCTTCACGTTTTACTACTCCCATTATTTTAAGTATTTTACAAAGAATTTCACAAAGCAACATCAACATTGCAAAATACAATTTAAGGTAATAAATATGTTGGCAAAACGACATTTTATTGTTGTTTTAAAGGCTATTTATAAAAACAGTATTTTTACAGTCTACAAGGGTGGCCACAGAATACCATACAATTCCAAGGCATATTGGGTAAAATCTATTTCAAGTAAACAGGACATTTTGATACTAATAAATTAGAATTGCAATGAGTTTCTTAGATCAAGAATGTTTGTTCATGGGTATCAAGGGCATTGGGTAAGGCTCACTTTCATCTCTGGCATGGAGTTCAATGCACTGAATAATGAAATTTAGCAAAAAAAGGTCTTGCATTATCTAGAAAATGATTATATATCCTTGTTCTAAAACCATAAATTTCAACTAATTGTAAAAATGTGCAAATTTTAATTTCTCTTGATTTGCGAAATTGAGAATGAAATGATGTTATACAAGTTCGCTGATATAAATCGAAATGTCGCTCAATGTTTTCTAAAATTTTCTTTTCAAATTTAAATATCTACAGATTCTGTCTTTTTTTAAATCAAATATGTCTCAACTCTTTCACAAATCCGATTTTCAAGATTGCTATAGTTCACAGTATATTTGTATTTTGCAAGTTAACATATTTTAAAATGTCAGCCATGCTGCTAATTATTCTTCAAACTTTTTGTTTTTTAATTGATATTCCTATTTAAACAATCCGACCACTGATTTGGCAATAAACATAATTAAACGAATCATTTAGTCAAAAAGGGAATTTATCAACGAATATGTGTAAAAAGTAATATAATGATCCTAATTTCTTGCCATTCATTTTTGGCAATCATTAGTGTACTCCTTTAGGGGCTGCAGGTACGAACCTGTGTAGCATCATAGATTTATTGAAAATTAAATTTTGGCGATAAGGTCTTCTTACCATCTGCTTAATGCAAATCATTAGTTTTTACTACTAAAGCAGCCTCAGTTTCATTAGGGGGTAAAAGGGTTAAGCAGTGTAAAAAATTTATAAAATTTTATTTTCTAAAATATACACAGCAAGGAAAAATCGAACGAAATGCATACACATGGAAACATTTTGAAAGCATTCATAAAATCACAGTTTTTCAAGATTAATTGAGGTATTGGTATTATATCATGAACATTTAGAAAATTCAACTGTTTATTAAAATCACAAGATAATATCATTATCGTTTTTTTACAAATTTGAAATTATTAAGTTATAAATTTTCCTGTTTGCATATTTTGTAATTTATAATATTTTGAAATTGCATTTTATTAATGTACATGTTTTCGAAAATTTGAACATTTGCATTAAATAAAATATTGATAACACGTGGCATTTAGTGTGTTAATTTCCAATATAATTGTAAAAAAAAGAAAGAATTTCATGAATTTTAAGGAAAAAATTTTACTTCAATTTTTTTCATTTATAAGAACATTTATTGTGAATTTTTGAAAATGCTATAGAAAGCTGTTCGAAACATGGGGCCCCCGATAAAATAAAATATGAAGTTAACAGACGAGTTAAGAATTGATAAAAAGTAAAGAAATCCGTGTGCCAAAGCAAGGAAAGCGTGATCTCTTTCGGTGATGGGTACGAAATTCCGTAGGATAGAGTTCAGAATAACAGATATCAATATCAGTGTGCAGAAGACTATACTGTTTGTTAATAACATCACTGTCAAACGTCTCTCTGTTGTATTGTCGTTTTTTCTCTTTTTCAGATAGTAAATAAAATAGGTGTTAGAAAGTCCAACCACTGTAAATGGCATTACAACAGCGAATAATGTTAGATGTACATTTGTGTACCAATATGTAAAAGTAGCACTTGTTCTCATTGCGCAAGCAGAATTAGTAATTTTAAAAACAGTAAGATTGGGCAGTGTTAGGCTATACGAGAATAGACTGACTAACGAGCTTATCATTAGTGCTGTAGAAGGCTTGCTTTTTTGCTTAAACCAAATAGGGAACTTAATAGCAAGTACACGATCGAATGCGAGAAGCATCATGTGATACAATGCCGAAAACTGTGTGCCCCATCCATGAAACGACAACACCTAAAGTTGAAAGTTTAATTTGACCTCGATATACAAAATGTATAGCCCACTTTAAACAATATTTAGAGCTAATTTCTGTGCAAGCATTTGTCTGACATTTCTATAATGCTGCAGGGGACATAAAGTAATGAAGGCAAAATAGCGACAGCTTTCTGTAGCAAAAATATAAAAATAAATTCAAATTCGTTCTAAAAAAATTACAGAATACTGAAGAAATTTATTGCAAAGATTTGTAATAGATAAATATTATAGTATCCATATCACCTAGGAAATAAATCACATATTATGTGACAAAAATGTTTAAAGTATTTGAACTCCAATCATGGTTATGTTTTTTAAGATTTCAGAAATCTTTGTGCAGTAATATTATTCTTTAAATAATAGCCTTAAAAACGTGATAATTAACATTGAAAACTTCTAACCTTAATTTTATTAGGGAGAGTTCTATTTATGTGCAAGACTACAAAACTAAGATCATATCCTAATTTAATTTTAAAAGCTGAATACATCTGCAATTTACTTTACACGCAAGATTGCTTAGAATGAAAATATCAAAATCCATTTCTTTCCCTCCAATAACTATGAAACCTCTGTGAATGACGTTAATACAATCCCAGAATGCCAAGCATTTGATAAAGGTGATGGATGAGTTTTGAAATGGAAAGTTTCTAGTAGTAAAATAGACACAGTTATTTAGAATCACTCCGCCAACACTGACAAAAATGCTGCACAAATGCACATACTTTGCCAGTTGGTATTCGAAATAGTCTTCTAAAGTAGTTCGGTTCATCATCTTCTAAAATTGCAAATTAATACACTGAAAATCCACAATAAGGGCTTTTCCAACGAGTTTTATATATATATAGATATATATATATATATATATATATATATATATATATATTATATATATATATATATATATATATATATATATATATATCTATGCGTATGTATATATATATATGCACTACAAAAAATCTAACTCTATCATCTTCATGACATTTAGACATCCTTTTTACTAATAATAAAAATTTTATTGAAGGATGCAATAAACATCAACACAATTATTACAGTTATTTCTTGAGAAATGGAAACTTCCATGGAATTATCAACACTTAATTAGGTCTAAATGTAATGTAATAACAAATTTATGGCAAATAAATAATTTAACTAAATATAATTTATGCTTTTGGCTCTAAGCAACCCATCTTCGTCATCCTAGTGATTATTTTTTATTAATCATTCGCTGAAGCATGCTAAGAATAAATTTTTGAGTAAGAAATTTAATACAATTTTTTAAAACTTTTCTAGAAAACTGCTAAAATTTTGAATGTAACAAACATTTACCATAATGATATAATTGTAAAACATTAGATGGTGTCTATTAGGTATAAGTCGGACAGGTTAAGCAGGTCAGGTTAAAATCAGGATAATTAGGCCAGGAAAGATTAAATCCATTTAAAAATATTGACTGAAAGAATCAGGTTAAAGTCAGGTTAAATATTAAATAAGAGTTATAATTAGTAAACGATTTCCGATTTTTGGAAAACATTCGACGAAGTCTAATACCCATTAGAATAACAACTAACCAAGATCCATTTAGGCATCTTGTGCCCAAAATTAGAAGTCGTTGCACAAAGGCACGCCTGGCCAGAACAGAGCCATGTCGAGAACTTAAGTGTAAACGAGTGCGTCAGTAGTTTCAAAAGTACATTAAACACTAAAAGGCATCTTTATAAAATCGTTGCAAGTCGTTGATTTCATCAAATGTGCTGTACAGATGTGCATTCTAGGATAATAACCACAATGTTGTAAGACACGAAATTTCGATTTTCTATTGAAAAATTTATAATAAAATACGATATTGTAAAAATTTTATTGTTTTTCAATTAGATGCAATTAAACTTTAAGCATTTTCATGATAAAATTCATACTAGTTTTCATTTTACAATATTCACAAGAATTGCTTTACTAAACATTAACATGGTTAAGTCTTTGCTAGTGTGTATAGTTCTTACAATGTTCGTGCACGAGAGGAGACAATTCTCGATCATGAGTTATAAGCGATTAGCATGTTATTGTTGAAATTATCGCAGATTTTGAAAAATTCATAGTGGGTTAAATTAAATATTTCACTGGTGATAATGAGCCTACTGTATATAACTTTAATGCAGTGCAATCAAGCATTAACTGCATAAAGTTAGTAACTATATTCTAGTCAAAGCATTTAATACAGTTGATATCAAAAAGAATTTTTTTGATTTGAATTGACATCATTTGATATCAATAAGTAAGAGCCCATTGATTTGATTTGATTTGATGCGAAATTTCTATGTCAACAGCAACTCTGATGATGAGACTGTCAATAAAACGTGCTGTTAAAAGACTGATACTAAAATGAATTGATTTTCATTATGCATGTACATGTACATGTATTAATTCATTCATGGAAATTGATTGTTTGATCAATTGATTATATTTACCTACAATTAGTTTGTAAACAGGATAAAATCAGGTTAAACTTAACTACCCTGAATCAGGTCAGGACAAGTTTTTTATCAGCACCACTCATCACAAGTTTTTATTCAAATAGTGTTGTTGGGTAACGATGCTGTTTTTATCCACAATATATTTGGGTGCTATATTTAAGAGTCAGGCATACAGCGGCTGAATATTAAAATTTCGTCCAAACAAAGCAGTTTGTCGACACAATAAAGCACTAGATCGACTTAGTCAGGAAGTCAGGAGAAGAGTTAGTTCTGTAGGCATTTATTCGTATGTTTGTATATCAAACTACAGATAAACTTTCGAATTTTTTACATTATTTAAACGAAATTCAAGTGATTGAAAACTACAAAAAAATTTTGCATAAAAATTCAGAGCAGCAAGCATTTTCTTTGTCTGCGTAGTGATACACAAATTCTGCAGTAATAAGTCAGATCTGTGTTGCCCTAAACGTATATTTTTTGCAGTGATTAAATATATAAAAAAGCCGTTTTGTGGATCTAAAGCCAGGCACACATTGCAGCCAGATGTTGCACGGAAGTTGATTAAATTGTACTTGGGAGATTACAGGTGTCCAGAGCTTTACAGAGCATTAAACGAGGTTTGTGCTGTGATTAAAATTTCTTAGAAAAATGCCTGCAGAAAATTTGAGATAATTGCATAAAAATAAGCTTACTAAGTGATGCTTGTTGTACAAATGGATAAATGCTAAAGAGTTAAAATTATATACATAATGATAAACAGAGGACCAATAAGAAAGAAGTCCACAACGATTGGACTACAGCAAAATGCTTAGATTATGTCACTAGGAGAGAGTTTTATTTTGAACATATCATATGCAAACAGCCAAGATTACATATAAACGTAGAATTTATAGTTGTTGATAAAAATTATAAATTCTTTAGAAGACAGTATGCCTTAAGCAAGTTAATATAGTTCACAATGTGCTCACCTCAATATAACATTGTAGTCAAGTTACTTACTTATAAGGCCATGAAAATTCCATCAACATCAACGTCTTAGTAATAGTTTCATTGCTAGCCAAGGCAAAAATGAATTTTCGGACTATACAGAAATATTTTAGTTGTCCTTATTTATTTATGTATTGTGTCCACATTTTCGACCATCAGGTTCCAAAGACAAATGATAATCTCTCTCTAAAAAACCATAGAATACAATAGTTTTTGCTATATTTATTATTTTTTCAAGAGTTTTTCACAGCGTTGACCCAGCAAGCAAGAAATGTTGCTTAAATATTCCAGGAATGTTTCTAAAGTGTGATAAATGGCGGCGGTGGGAATGTTCCGGGAATGTTGTCATTGTGTGACAGAAAATGTTTTGAGGATGTTTTAGAAAATGACCAACATTATATTTACAAAGATTTCAAAAACTAGGTGCAAGTAGTAGCAATAGTGTTTTAGCATCACTGTAGTCATTCAAATTATGAATTATTTTTCAGTTGCTGACAATTACTATACTTTATACTTTTTCTTGCTTCATCAGGTCTTACTGAAATTCTTTATACATAAAGATATTTATAATTATCAATGGTGACTCTAATTATAGTTAGCAACAATGTAATTGTTTGTAATCTTAAATCAACTAGTATTTTAATTACAAAAGTCTAAAGATATATTGGAACATTCTTGGAATGTTCCATTGCTGCATGGGTGACTTGTTATTACAGTACTCTTTGCAGTTGCACCCGCTTTAGCAGATAAATAGTCCAATTTCCCACTTTGGGCATTAAGCTCTTTGTTAATATCAACTGCCATATTACGCAAGCTTCCGAACATTTCATCACAAATTGCAAGTTTTCTTCAATTTCATTTTCCCTCTGGTCTCCAGTAATTTTTGAAACCATGGGAGAAGAGACTTTGCCAATTGGCTTTCGTGCTAATGGTGCCGAAGCTTTGAGTTTCTCATTAGAATTCTGAATTGCAATTCCTAATTCTATAGAGTCTTTGGTGGCAGTGGCGGCTCGTGTTTGCAAAAGCCAGGCAAGCAATTATTTTTAAGCAACCAAATTACTATAAATAATAAACAATGAAAAATATATTTCTATTCTAAATACCTGAGGGTGATTTTTTCAAAAAGATATTTGTGATATTATTACTATAAAAATAAGATTAGTTCTGCAGTTCATTTAGTAAAATATTTTCAAGAAAAATTGTTAATAATTTATT
Organism: Hofstenia miamia; assembly: GCA_900660155.1. NCBI lineage: Eukaryota > Metazoa > Xenacoelomorpha > Acoela > Hofsteniidae > Hofstenia > Hofstenia miamia. The sequence goes on from CABFPE010000497.1 coordinate 93,436, forward strand.
TAGTTTTTCTCCTCTAATCAGTTACTCTTGAATTTATTTAAATTTGCTTTAAACAGAAAATAAACATTCTGCAGACGCTGCTCAAAATCCAACAGTTTGTATTAAATCAGATATTTACCAATTTCAGCTAAGGCAGTCGACAAATCATGCATTTCAAAACATCGAATGCCAATGATAGCAAACTTGAGATTAATTACAACTTTTTTCAAAATTGAGAAAATATATTCTGTTTCCGGCACTGCTGGAATAGAGCAATGTTTCTGATTGATATTTAAATAACATCATGTTTACTTTTGGGTTATGGTATGGAACGAAAATATTTCCCCTGATTCTTTTACAACAACAGTGTTTCGATGAATGCGAAGCAATGAACGGACTGCTTGCCTTGCTAGCTAAATCTTCGCGCAATGAGATGACGAAAACGGATAATTTAATCACATGAGCGAGCGTAGGTACAGCATTAAGACATCTGCTTGCTGTGGCGCAATCACTTAATTATTTTTAAAGCAAACAGTAATGAATGTTGTTTTAACGCAAACTAAGAATTTACGATTTGTACAATTGTAGGCCTATAGACATAAATTCATACAATTAAGAATGAAATTCATTTATTAAAGAATTACTGGGCAAGCACTGCTTGCCTTGCTTACACGTACGAGCCGCCTATGTTTGGTGGGCGATTTCCTTTTTTTAAAAGGAGTGCCAAGTACTCCTAATAGTTTGTTCAGCTTATGAAGGTTTTCATGTGTTTCTTTCAAGTTTTCTTCTAAGATGTTTGTTTGACCAGTAATTTTATCAAGCTTTTCTTCTTGTTGATTCAAGTTAATAAGAGTTTCCTTCCGGCCTCTTCGCTTTCTAGCATCATTCGTTTCATTCGCTTTGTACTTGCTAAACTCCCGTCTGTTATTTGGTTAATCCTTTCATATTTTTAAGAATAACATTTGATCCAGCACAACGTAAATCTAAAAATAAAATACTAAGAGGTATATTAATTTTGAATATGCACATGCAATATTTTAAAAGTAGCTAATTGCAACCATACATGACCTTAAGCATAATCGAAGACTAACACGGTGCGAATGGAGGTCTCATTGGAACGCAAAAATGAAAAATTCCAAGCCATGAGGTTTGATGCCAGTACAGGCATTGTATCCGACTCTATTCCCTGTCAATTTTAGTATAATAGTAAGATGTCAATTAATCTTTTTGAGTTTTTAAAACAAACAATCGTTTTCCCCAAGACAATTAAGATATTTCAAAACTTTGAATGCAAATAAGGAATTCGCTCTCCTTAATGGTTAAAATTTTTGCTAAAAATTTAATACTTATGCAGGAAATACACGTATGAAATATAAAATATCCAATGAAAACCCGATTTTAAGAAATATTCAAACTTTCCTCACACTTGATATTCAGATAATATATGAACGTATAAAGTTTATCAGAGATATAACTATCTAACCTAATATTTTCTGTAGTTCGGCCGCTCAGCCCGAGTGCAAATTCAGTTTATTATCGTGGCACCTACATGGTATCGTGACTGGTCTGAAAATTTGTATTTTCAATATTTTTATTATTTCGTGAGTTTTGAATAGGCACCAGCCAAATCGGCTTGTAAGTCAGTTTCCCTTTTTATCACAATCCGGTATTTCCTGTAAAATTTTTAATATGTCTAAGTAAATACCGTAAATAACGCAACCTTTGTGTGGCGGAGATCTCCTTATGTAGCGGGAGGATCGCCCAGCCCACAACATGAAAATTTCAGTTCTCCTCACAATTTGTGTCTGTTAAGATTTCCGGCTAAAAAAAAACTTTTCCCCTGAAGTTTGATTTACGCCCCCTGAGAGTTTTCTTTTATGCTTGTAATTCACCTTATAATATACATTTGGAATTGATCAATATTTAGACCTGATCCACCCCGACTGTATCTTTAATATTTAGTAGTAGTTGATTGTTAGTTTCGGGTACCTACAGGATCTATTTGTTTTATATACACTATATTTTTATGATTGTAATACTGAAATAAATCTTTCACCTATTTTCTGAGCATAACTTTGACTACTTTTAGCGTAATCAAAAGGACACATGCTCTCAAGAAATCACAAAATAAGAAAATGCGAATATATACTGTGAGTCAAAGAACTTCTTTGGAGTCATTGCAAAATGCACATTCTATAATATTGCTTGAGGATGTATATATGTTGGAAGCTTGATTTCAAAATCTTAATCTTTCATTTACACAAAGTATTATATTTATGCTCTTAATCACAGGCACTGCTGATAATGAAATTTACTTTGGAAAAACGCATAAATGAAAAAACGTCCAGACTTTGTAGCAACTGTCATAAGTATTTATAAATTTCATAAAGAAGAAACATTAAAACAAATCAATTAATTCAATATCAAAATTAGGGAGTTTACAGCAATCACTATTTTTTTCCTTTGGATACTTCTGTCTATGAGCGATGTGGAGACTTTTCTGGGCTCCAACTATCATGTTACCAACATGAGATTTGTCGTTTACTGTTCATTCAACCATCTGAATTTGGAACTTGGATAGGTCTTTCATTTATTCTTGAAAACGTTTCTTCTGACCACCTTAAGTGATTGCAGGTACATTGAATTTTTGTTGCTGACCATTTGATCACATTTTGCCATCTTTTTGCTTTTACAAAGAGTTTATTCATAATTTCTTTTATTTATTCATCTTTTCTTTGAGAGTCCTTCAGATTTTAAGTGGGAAGATGCATCAACATAAAGACGTCACCGACTTTCATTATCAACACTGGAAATACTGGAATTAGGCCAAATTACTTCCAGTAAATACATCGTTTCTTTGACACTTTTGCATTTTTTAGTTATTTATTGTTATGGAATTGCATAACTACTTGTTAAACTTCAGCAGCCCACAAAAAATTCGTGCATTAAATGAATCACGTGACAACCCAATAAGCCAATATGACTTTCAATTAGTATAATCCAACATTTGTGGCATGACGAATGACTGTTTCTTGGCTCATATCTTACTAAGTGATTTTGTTTTGATAACACAGCAACAAATGTGTAAAGTGATGATTCATCAATTTGTTTGTTTGCTGATCTTAAAGGCGACTCAAAAATTGCGCTGAAAGAAATGTATGAAGATAAAATCAATTATTACAACGCAATGGCCCTTCATTGCTGTCTTTTGTGTAAGAGCTTAATAATATTTAATTTTTCTAACTAGTATGCTAAAACCTTCAATCAGGGATTCAGGGTGTATTAGGTCTAAGTGATGATCCATTCGATTGAATGAAGCAGCTTCCTCATAAAAAGTTTAATTTCAGGATACTGGGGACAACATGTTTTTTGAACCATCTTAATGTACACGTACACTTCAGTTCGCGATCCGATGTACTCATGCAGTGATAAAAGAAATTTTGCATCCTGTTCACTTAACAATCTAATGAGTATATTATGAGACGTATATCGGCCTGCAATTTCAATTTGTTTATGTTGTCTAAACTATACTATGTGTGTTTTGTCCATAGCCGTTCTATGGCTGTTTATTATTCCTCTTCATCTGTCATTCTTTTAGAAATTGATAACATAGCTATAAACAACCAAAATTATATATAGAAACTGTTTTCGAAGTGTGGCTTTTAGTTCTTACAAAGATTTATCCGAGATAATCCACAAAACAAGAATATCTAAAATTCACTGCAACACTGTTTGCCAAAAGAGTTTCTTATAAATTTCAAACTATGCCTTACAACTTGCATTAAATCAAACTATAAAGCCACAAAAATCTATTTTTAAACATATTCTTAAAATCGAATCTTTGGGGGAAGAGCAATCTTAAAAAATATATTTATTTTCAAGAATTTCACTAATTATCAGATTCCCACTGACTCCAAATATGTCACCTTCAGTCACTGCAAGAAATCTTGATGTATGTTTCTTTTAATTAGTTTTATTAAAATTATTCTAGTGGTACTACATACAATTCATTTAAAAAATTGAAACAAAAATTACTACATTGGCACTTTGCAACTTACATTATTAGAACCTTAGATTTACAATGGTGCCTGCCATTTTGGATTAGTAAGAATATGTATGACTTGGTAAGTATATGTATATTGAGTACTATCTTCAAGATTAGACATATGTGAGTTTACAAATGATTTATTCAATAGATAGTATTATCGCTTCGTACATAAGACATGTCTTGGAATCTCATCTTATGAGATGAATCTTTTTAGTAATTACAAAATATTATCTCCAGTCTAAGTCATTAATCTTTTAATAAAGCATAGATATTTCCAAAGTCTTCGGACATAAGTTGAAAACTTATGAAATTTTAATTGTCTAACCATAGAAATTTGTTCCCAGATTTGTATCAACTTTATCAGAAATGTTCTACTTATCCTATAAAAACTTAAACAATCCTTCTGGCTAAGGCTTTGTGGCAACATAGTTCATTTCAATTTAACATTTACGCAACGTAGCATTTAAAGATCAAAACTTACTCAGCTGAGTTAGTCATTCATTAAAAGCTTAAACTGGGATGTAATTGAACATATACAAAGTAAGCATCAAGAAACCTTAAAAGCTTCGTGAAACTCATTAAGCATTTTCTATCTACTTCAAATTCCTTTTGTAAAAGCTTTCAACAAAATATAATGTCATGTTCGTTCACTTTGCAAGCATTATATGAAAATGTTTTTAAATTCATGAACGTTGTCAGACCTTTAAAGAAAGAAAATACGATGTAGCATGTATTCCTGAATTTGCACCACACAACATAGATAACTCCTTAAGATGATATCGAAAGCGCATCTTTATACAACATAACTGGACCATACCATAAAGATCAAAACAACCTCACACCACACGCCTCATTTTGAATATGCCTAAAAAATTTAACTTGCACTATCAAAGCGTTTGAAGTCAGAATACCATCAAGATTTTGACAAGATATAGATATTAATCGCGATAAAGCTTTATAGATGAATATTAAGCCTTAGTTTCATATGATGTACTTTTAATGTAGCAAAGAAATGTCAAAAAAAGATATTATTTGACATGTTGTCATGATAATAAGTCACCAAGTCCAAAATAGGAAACAAAAAAAATAATAATAAAAATACTAATTGATTGGTGGCATTAGCGCAAACATCTATCAATTTTTTTAATTCGGTCATAGATGGTAAATTTAAGTACAAATTCAGAGCTTATGAGATTACATTTTCTTCGCTCAAAATATATTTGAAAAAGCAATTGCAATTGTAGAAATCCTCTCAGAATTTTATAGGATAAGTGATTACCATAATAAAGACCTCATATTTATAGTACATTTGGTGTATACAAAAAAACCACGAAACCCCTTTTAGTATTCAAAACCCAAACCAAACAGAAGAAAATTGAAAACTTAGTTTTTTTGTTTTGTGGCAGCCATGCTTTGGTATTCGATAACATTTTGTAAAGTATTAATCTAAGCGGGAATATTGCATGGACAGTCAACTAAAAAGTTTTTCCACGAAATAATGCACTCTTCCTTTAGGAAAAGCCAACACCATGTTAAGAATTTTCCATTACTTGATATCAATTTTGCCAAAAGTAGAAACACCCGACAATTAGTTATGTATGTACGATGTATGTTTGTCTTATTGTGAAAACCAATTCATAGAAGTTGGGAAGCAAGAGATTTTTAATTAAGTCATTTGCTTTTTAAAGCTTTACAAATACCAGTAGACTGTAGAAAAACACTAATTCTCGATACTACTAAACTAAAGACTAACCTATAAAATAACATAAGCTTTATAATCCAATGCCCATTATCGGTTCTCGGCAGTACATGATATCTTCATCAGGAGGAAGGAACAATGCTAACTTAAGCTTTCGATAAGTTTATACGAATATAATGCATTCACAAAAATAACAATGAATTCAACATCACAAAATGTCACTAAGGCAGTTCTTACAACACTGTGAAATATTTTTTTAAATTTTGAAAAAAATTGGAATTTAGGGTTTGTTAAAGGATTGTTAAAGGAAATATTTTCAGAGCTGCGAGAAGACAAAAATGTGTGGTGTTTTTACCCCAGCAAGTTGGCATTTTATTTCGCAGAGCTCTTCTGCGTCATATTTTGATGGCAAATTTTTGCCGTTCATCAAAGTCGGATTGTGGAAGAAGTAGCTTGCCGAATATTTAAGAATTCCCACAAACATGAATTCATCAGTTGCAGACCAGATTATTTGACCCTGTTGAATTTTTGCATTACACCAGGTGCCGATGTATTGTTTTCCTACGGAAACCAAATTCTCATGTCCCAATAATTAAACCAAAATTACATTTTGCAGCCCTAACTGCTTGCTGAAGGAGTTCTTTAACAGTTTTTGAGTTTTTCGGTGATAAGTTCTAATATCTAAAATTTATTTTGAATTAATAATGTTAAAACTATGATTGGGACGAATTGGCCAGCTATGTCCCATTCATTCCACAAAAAATCGAATTATAAAAACTTAATTACTAGGTGGCTACAGAATAATTTCACAAATTTATTGCATCTCAAAAGTTCCCCTTAATCTCGATTCTCTAATATTATTAATGAGCAGCGTTAAGATTACTTTAAATATTGGCATTTTAGTATTTTGACATTATATTTCACTATTACAAAGATATAAAAAAGTATAGTTTCCAATATTTTGATTCATTATTGTTTATTTATATATTCAACTAAACAATGAATGCGCTGAAATTTTTTTAGTTTAAGTTCATCTACTTCCTATGGAACTACTTGCTTCAATTGAACTATATAAACATTTGATTTATAAAAATTTCTTCATATAAATCTGATACTATTATCTGTTTTCACTGATGAGGTTTAAAATCATAACCAAGTATTTCTGGGTCAGATTTTGGTAATCGGAAATATGCAAATATCGATGAATCAATATTTGTACGATTCAATAAATATCTTGGTAATTCAAGAAAATTATATATAAATTCTAATTGAAACTCTGTATAAACACATAAATACAATGTATTTTCAAATCTAACTGCAGTTTGTATTGCTTCCTGATGATTCCATTTATTCTTCAGTATGTCGTAGCATATATGAAATCTGGTACTTATACAAATTTGTGGATGTACTCTGCATGTATTTCAATTCATAAATCTTATATTATACTATTCCAAAGAAGATGAAAAAGAGTAGCTTCGAATATTTTGATTCATTATTGTTTATCTATATATTTAGCTGAAGACTTTTTTATGGGGCACTATTTGTTTCAATTAAATTGATAAAAAAGGGTTTTTAAAAAATTCTATATATATATATATATATTAT